>JBBYHM010350201.1:0-90466 GCA_038381775.1 Adansonia rubrostipa
CCGAACTAACCGACCAAACCGACCGAAATTTAGTCGGTTCGGTTAATTCGGTTATAGTTAAAAATGTCGGTCGGTTCGGTTGGTTTCTCTAGTTAAGTTGGTTAATTCAGTTTGAAGTTTTTTTTTACCGAACCGACCGAATGCTCACCTCTAAAAATGATAAATAAAATTGAAAATTTCATAATTATAAGACCTAGTGCAGATTTCAAAGTTAACTCTATAGCAAATTATCTTACCTTAGGATCCAGCATGTAGTGTATCGCATCAACCAGCCTGTCCAGTGAGAACTCCTCAACAGGGATTGGTGCAGGACCTACTCCTCTGGCATGCACTCGCTCTCCCCAGAAAAATTGATCCCCAAAGAAAGGTACAACAGTTGTTGGACACTGTATCCAAGAAAATGAATTCAAAATTTGGAGAAATAATCAAATGAACGTACACTTGGAGATGGCAGGTTACCGCAGCTTTGAGACCAGCAGCAGTAGTTCCAGCTCCACCATGATGAACCTAGGAAACACCAAAACAGTCCAGACATATCAAGAGAACCGATAAGGAGTTTCAAATAGTTATTTAGCAGTCAAACCACAGTTATATCTAACTATTGTATAAGGCATAAAAAAGGAAGCCAAAACTTAAAACACTTCAACTTGAAGAATCCCTTCTCCCAATCCCCAACCGGCCAACCCCCACCTCCATGGTGGGGAAAAAAAGCACACCGAACACAGAACCAAAAAAAGCAACTGAATTCTTTTCTAAATATTCTAAAATCGATATATTTGTGCATTTCAGTTTGTCTTTAATAGGATGATTAAAAAAGCAAATCAGAATGTATCAAGTCAGCGACTGAATTTGTCCTTTAATCACTGCTGATATAAGAATCAATACCTCGCAACATAAGGAAAGCAATTTGTATGCTGTTATGCAAGAAAACAAGTTACAAATAACATCACATTTTCAATTACATATAATGGTTACCTCAACAAATAAATAGATTATACAGAAAAAAAATAAGGCTTTATTTTTCTAGCCGTCAATTATATCATTTTTCAAAACATTTAATTGAGAAAAGTAATAAGGATGTAATGTGTAGCTTAAGAAGCCACATCTCATTGACACATATTTTCAAAACTAGCACTTCGTAGACCAACAACATAGATGGATGAAGATAGAAAAAGAAGATTAATTATTGTTAATTATAATAAGAACAAAAACAATTGAGAAAATAAAGCAATGAAAAATTTTAAAAAGGTTTAGTTTGCAGAGATTTTTTTTTTTTTTTTAAAAAAAGAATGAACAATGTAATAATATTTGAGGAGAGTGGCAGAATGAGTAGTTAAAATGAGTTCTTGAGTGGGCAAAAGTCCAACTCAGGTTCAAGTTTTTGAGACACCGACTTGCTCTGAGACCAACTCCACAAATCTCGGCTGGCAGTTGGCGACAGAACAGTAAGACTAACAAACAATGTTACTGAGGTTAAGTCATCAAGCAATCCATTTAGGAATCATTAAAATCCAACACGAATAGTATTCAAAGAAAAAAGGAAGATCCTCCTTCCTATCACAATTCACAAACTAGTTTCATAATATTGCATTCAACAAATCTCAGATTTAGACACAATACAGAAATTTGAAGTTCCAATAATTGATCCCAAAAGCCAATCTGATATGCCATTTAGTGGGTATTGGTGAGCTTTCCCTTTCGATATACATAAGCACTCGACTTCCTTTGTCGACATTGTATAGATATATCTCCTTTTCAGTTATTGATTATAAGTTCTGTTTCCTTTTTGGTCCAAAATCTAACTATGGCTTTGTTAAATGAGATTAATCCTTCAATAATTCAACTTCAGGATACCTTTCTTTTTTTTCCCGATAAATCAGGAGGTACAATGGGAAGCAAGGTCCAAGCCTTGGGCCTAAATCCTCCCAAGGAAGGTAACAACTACTTGGCCAAGCTTACATTAAATGACATGATAATGAATCAATGATGCATTCAGCTATCGAATAAGCAAAATGTAACAAAAATGAAAAACTTGAGTGATGGTCTCTCTCCTCATAAAATGCTTCAAATGCAACTGCCAGGCATATTGTTGCCATGACCTGGAATCCAAGGAATTGAAGACAACAACAACTTTATGCAAAAGCATTAAAAAACAAATTTATTAAAAAAAATCTGAAGCCAAGGAGCTTACAAATCCACTAGTTTACAGGTTCTAAAATGGAGCAACTACTTGTGGCATATAAAAAACTTACCTACATATAAAATGTACAAATTATTATTAACCAGCTCATTGCGCATAAATATCTAGACACTTGCATGAGAATAGCATCATATATAAAATATAGACAGCAAACAAATTTCAACTGCCCTGGGAGCTCAAAGTTTTACATTTATACTTACCACTGCAACACATTGTAAGAATAGCCAGTCATGGGGGCAATTGTCCACTAAGTGCACAAAGTCCTTTTCTCCTGGCACTGGACATAAAGATAATTAATGCTATCCACTTCAATACACTGAACAAAAAGCTAGACATCTAACCAATAAAATACGAGATAAGAGGAAGCAAAGTTACAATTTCCAAGACCACCCCAGCCTTTGTCTACGATGCCTCTTTGTCCAGTTTTTTCCAGAGCTTGTACTATTATCTGGGTCATCCTTTTAGGTTCCTGAACAGGCTGTTAGAAGTCAAAAGCAATTAGAGCAATTTTAGTCAAGATTAACGGAACATAATAAAGAAATAGTATGAGTGGCTTAATGAAGTCAAACTAAATCTTCGTTTGCACTGAAATAAGATAAAGGAGGTTAAATACAGTTCATAGATTAAGAAAGTAAAGTCACACACCCATAAAAATGGATTAAGATTCAATACACCTATGTATTAGAAAAGGTATAAGAAGATGAATTCAAAATAATAATGTTTGCAATTCACCAGTAAATAGAGATCTATCAAATCCATGGAATTAGAAATAATCATGGTAATCATGTTTGCATATAATTTATCACATAATTTACACTAAATTTGAAACTCAAATCCCTTCTCTTAAAATCAAGCTCCAAACACATCCTTACACACAGTCTAAAAGTAAAAGAATGTCAAAATTATGCGAGAAGAATAAACCATTAAAATATTTCAATATAACAAAT
The DNA here is from genome assembly GCA_038381775.1 of Adansonia rubrostipa. Classification (NCBI taxonomy): domain Eukaryota; kingdom Viridiplantae; phylum Streptophyta; class Magnoliopsida; order Malvales; family Malvaceae; genus Adansonia; species Adansonia rubrostipa. Next base: position 3,148 of record JBBYHM010350201.1, read on the forward strand.
ACTCAAAAGATGAAAAGGATTTTTAGAAGAAAACTCACGATACTACCAAAGCCAATATAGATAGGCTTTTCACCGTCTTTTAGCCATTTAACAAGTGACTCTGGTGGTTCATAACTAGATGCGAGGTCAAGGAAACAATAGCCAACTACATCAATCTTTGGCCCCCAGTCTGCAAGAGGAGAAAACTATTCCATATCAGATGTCCATCCTTCAAATGGCAACACCAACACCAACATTCATGACCTTTTTTTTTCTTGGACATTTTGTTAGTACAATGTACAAAAGGAACGAAAAATTGTAGAAACGATCCAGGTTTCAAGACTTTTAGCGGTATCACAAAAAAACGCAGTCCTCAAGCATAGAAAGTAAAGAAAAACAGAAAAACTATTATACAGCCCAAAACAAGTATATATCACATAGCTTGGTAGGCCATTGATCAATTTATTTCTCATCTCAAAGCTTGGTAATAATATATCATCCAAAACCTGATCCTATGTCATCACTTACTTTTGGTAATATGATATCCAAATCAAGTACTACTATTATGGAGCTTGAAGGATGTATTAGAGATAACCAATGGAACATTAGTAGATTAGTCTGCTGTGAGGGGCTACTGGCACCAATTTTAGTAGAGGAAAACAGAATGTTATCAGTTATAAAAAGGATACCTATGATAGGACATACAGGTAATAATAGGGAGTAAAATGATCTTGAATTAAAAGTCTGAGTCCAAAACGCCTTCAGATAGTAATGTAGAAAAACCACGATTGGATAAAGCGAACATAGCCAAATAGTCCAGATAAAAACCCCACCAAGAACAGGACCACAATATTCTTCTTTCTGGGTGTTCAATGTGAAACAAACAGCGTGAATAGACAAAATAAAGCTAAAACAGCAATTTTTAGAACAAGAAGAAGCAAAAGGGCAATATGGACAGCGATGTAGAACAAATGACTGAGAAATACAAATCAAAGGGAAACCAAGGAGCACAGGGGGAAAACCAGAAGAAGATGGGGGGGGGGGGGAATAAAAGATCAACGGAGAGAACAAGCAAGAATCAATAGAGGGGGCTCTTAATATTATAAAATCCCAATAGATCATAATCCATGTTTCCAATGGGACACATCAGCGGTCGGAACTTGAGACTCTAATTTGAGTCCTAGTTGGGCGGGTGGAATTTAGGAGATGCAAGAGGGCTACCAACCATTGTCACGTCAAGCATTTTAAAAAACCAGGCATATTGCATTGTACCAACATAAAAAATAAAGGAAAATTCTTTGAGTATATAAGTGAGTGAGCTAAGTCTTTCCAAAAAATAGGAATGGGCCATGACAAGTGGCATCAAAGCCTAACCCTTGACTACTAATTTCACTGGGAATGTCACACTAAGGGAATGGCCCCACGACAACATTGTGTAATATCATGTGCAACTAAAAAAAATTATATTCCAAAGCCTATTGAAAACTCAAACAACACAAGTAATCATAGCAAAAGCCATAGACCCTATTTAATGCCAAATACCAAATAAAACCCTAGCTCGCTAATACTTGGAAAACTGCAAACAACTAATTAACATAAACAAACAAGATAACCAAAATATACTTAATCTATATAGCGATTCTCACAATATATAAAACATCACCAAAATAAAGTCTTATTTTGGTAAATTCCTAAATCAACCCCTTTCCTGCATCAATCGGTAAGTTGGTGTCCTCAGCACTAATGAAAGAGAAGACGTCAACAGGGAAGGAAAGAAAATCAATATTATTTATTGAAAGAGGGGATAATAAAAACAAACTTTCAAGTAACACATGCAAGACAAATAGAGAGGGAAAAAAATCAGCTAAGAGATAGCAACAGTCAGAAAAACTAATAGGTATCCAAGTCCTAGGAAAAAAGGAGCAAAATATGCCGGAATAAAGCCACATTCTTTCCCTGTTTTTCTACCAAAAAAAAAAGGAGAAAGAGAATAGAGTTTCATATAAGCATGCCTGTGTACAATACCTTTACGAGGTCAGAATAGAAGGTCACAAAACATTAATAAACTAAGAACAAGAAGAAGAAAGTAGGAGAGGAGAAAAGTCTCATCCCCGACAATTAGAGCAGTGGAGCAAACTGTTCTAGGATATTTCAAATTATTCAAAACAAAATTAAAGAGAAATCATTAAGAACAAACTACTTAAGGAATATGAGCTAAAAAGAACCACCAAATTGAAATTGAAATTCCCAAGCACTGACAAATTTGTCAATTTTAGCGACTCAGATGGAAGCAGATATATAAAGGTGGTTGAGGCCCTGGTAAGTGCTGGTCAGATTGCAACATTTACACTCATGTTTAGGATAAAAAAGGGTCACTTTCGTGGAGACTCTTGTAATGGACTCAAACAATAAGCCAATCAATGTTGGACTAAATTTTACCCTGTTCATTAGGATATAAAATTTGTATTATTAAGCAATAACAAGAACAAGCTAAGAAAATATAAGACACAGGAAAATTACATATTAAAAGAATATGTAGAAATATTTAATATGCACAACTGCCATAAAAGTTTCTACATAAATCAGAAATAACTCCCCGAGAAACTTACTTACCTTTAAATTTAACAACTTAAGGAAAATAGAAAAAAAAAAATGCAAAAAGACTTGCAATTGCTCATTTGACAACATATCTCTCAATCATCACTCCAATAAGTAATTGTCACAAATGAATGAAATATTGCCCTATGAACAAGGCAAGCAAATTTATCACCCTAAGGGATATATAAATAAATTGACCTTTTGGTTTGGGGACAAGGTGAGGGCTCCATATATAGCCATAAGGTACATTTGGAGGAGAGCTATATGGTCTTCTCAAGTATGTGACAGGTCTCAGCTTCAGCTTTTTCTTCCTGAACTCATTTATCATGTCCCGTATTCCCAGCCAAATTAGGGCATCAACTATATGATATGAAAGCTGCGATAGAGATTTCCAATATATGAGTAGACCCAAATATAAATAAAACCCAACAATGAAGAAGTGAAAAGCAGACTCACTCTGTAAATAACTTGTTGTTTGACACGGGACAAAGGATGGGGAAATTCACTAGTAGGCCTGATAGAAAGGTGACAAATGTCATTGACTCAGTTAATCATTCTCAATATCTACACACATACAGTAATATACATCAGTCCAGATAATAATTGAATTGTTACAAAAGACGACACCAAAGTTGAATATCTTTATAAAAGATGACTGATGCCAAAATCAATGATGCATGCACAAAGCACAATTCAAAGCCTTTTTATTTGGGAAGACTTGTAACGTTAAAATAATCACAACCAAGACTTACGTCCATGGCATAGTGAAGAATATATGAAGTGGTACTTTTAGTGCCTCTGCAACGTGTGTATGTCCTGAACAAGTATTTTTCCATTAGAAGCATGAGTGAGAGGTATAAGTTTCACTCATCAAAATACCATAATGACTTAAATAGAGCACCTTGAATACTTAGACCAAAAAAAAAAATGGTCATTCGATGTTTCTTTAGGTTAAATATTGCAATAATATTCATCATGCAAGATGGTGAAAGAGATATCAGGACCTTTTCTACTCAAAATGCTTGATTTTCATTGGACACAAACTTACTGCTTAAAAATAAAAGGAGTTAATAAGACCTCACCATATGCTGGAGGATTGGCAATTATTGCATCTACATCAAATTTGACATCACTATCAGGGTCATTGGACTGGCATGCAGGAAGTAGAGAGAATATTATTCGCTTTATTTGTTCCCTCTGAATAGGAATTTCTGAAGGAACTGATGGCAAGAACCCTTTATTCTTGACCATATCTGCAGAAAACTCAATGTTAACAGTGAAATTCTGATGACATATTGATGTCTGATTAATTAAACACAAAACAATATCTTCAACATCATTGTAGTCCTTTAGAAAAATATTTGGTAATTACTGTATAAAATGAAAGCATTTGGGTCTAAATCCACCAAAAACAGGGGTAGATGTTGACCAGTGTTTGGCAGCGGTTTTTTAGGAATCATTATTGTAATTTGTATCAGTATCCATTATTAGGCCCTAATATCATGATTTCTACAAAAACAGGGGTAGATGTTGACCAGTGTTTGGCAGCGGTTTTTTAGGAATCATTATTGTAATTTTTATCCATTATTAGGCCCTAATATCATGATTTCTATATTTGTATAGTTTCCTGTTTTAGGGTCTATTGGGGTTAGCATATATACAAATATATAGGCTGTTTTAAATTATAAAATATATCACAGAATAAAAGCTCTCTTGTTTCTTTCTCTCAACATGGTACAATGCTTCTACTGATTAAAGGAGCTATATTTTTTATCGCTAGGTAGTAGGGGATCTTGTCTACGAACTTTGATAGGTGCCAAAAGCCTTGCATGACTAGGTATTCAGCAAAGAATTGGCGAATTGTTTTTGGTGGTTCTTCAAAGCATAGATGATAGGGAAAAAACCTGCTGAAAATAAGGTTGATTTGATCGGTGACAATAGACCTGCTCAAGGGCCGGGCTACCCGTCCAAGCCCGAAGGCTCACCCGATATTTAGGAAGGTTTGGACAAAAATTAGGCTCGAAAAATAGGCTTCGACAAAAAAATTAAGCCCAATTAAAAAATGGGTTGGGATTTGGGTTCAACTTTCAAAGCCCGGCTCGACCCAACCCATTTTACTATTGCATTATATATATTTATTTTATATTTTATGTATTATGTAATTTTTGTCATATAAACAATACATATATATAATATTATAGTGTAAACTTTAAAAATTAAGTTAAATTGTTTATAGTTATAAACTTAATAAAAGAAAATTATTAAATTAATAAAGATTAAATTTAAAAATATATATTTTTTAAAAATAAATTATAAAAATATATATAATATGGGCAGGCCTATACGGGCTTAGACTATCTATTTACAAATATGGGCGAGCTTGGACAAAATTCGAAGCCCATATTTCAGGCTAGGCTGAGCTTAATATCAATAACATACTCAAGCCCGACTCGATCCATGAGCAGGTTTAGGTGAAAATCCCCTATTACAAATCAATCTCGTAAAGCTGGATGAAACTAATTATCTTGCGTAGTCAAGATCTTGTGGATTGTTTATCCAAGCTAGAGGTCTACAAGGATATCTTATTGCAAATAAACAAAACCCAAAGGTCACCAATCCCACCTACAACTAGTGGGAATCTAAAAACTCTCTTGTCATGTCTTGGCCTATTAATTCCATCCAACCTTGAATTGCCCGAGATTATCTATTACTAAATGTCGAAAATAGATAGCTATTTATTTTAATTACAAATTAGATAATTAGTGATTTAATTGTAGACATGTATTTGGTGTTGATAGAGAATAATCCCTAGAATTACGGAATCAGTCCTAAAAGTATGAGATTGTATTCTATCAAATTTTTCTATTAAGATTAGTGATAACCTATGTACTACACTATATATATAGAGATATTTTACAAAGTAATGAATAACAGAGAATGAAGTTTTACCTTCAATTCTGGCATGGTGTTGAGCTATTCGATTCTCTCTAAGAAAACTATTTCTGTTTGGCCTTTATCGCCATTTTATTTTAAACGTTTCTCTAGCCTTAATTGCCATATCTTCTTAGTTGTTCTGTAGTCTCCCCTACTACTATATCTCTACCTAATTTAAAGATGGCTGAATCCAAAATACCAATCGAAGAAATTACATTCAACCCATTGTTTAATGATCTCCAAAACATCCAATCAGCATATAAGCTGAGGGGAAAGAACTACCTCAGATGGTCTTAATTTGTTCAAACCTATTTAAAGTGTGAAGGGAAATTAAGCCATTTGCTAGGAACTAGCCCTAAGAGGGATGATCTAAGATTCGATGTGTGGAATAAAGCCGACTTTATGATTTTGTCATGGCAATGGAACTCAATGACCCCTGAGGTTAATGATACCTATATGTTTTTACCCACAGCCAAAGAAGTGTAGGATGCTGTGAGACAAACTTATTCAAAGGGTAGGTATGCTGCGCAAGTTTATGAAATCGAGGTCCAAACTAGTGGCATAAAACAAGGCACTAAATCCGTGATAGAATATGCCAATTCTCTTCAAAGTTTATGGCAGGAACTTGACCATTATCAATGCATTAATGGTAAGTGTTTAGAGGATGCACTATTTTAAGAAGTTTTATTGAGAAAGATCGATTGTATGATTTCTTTGCAGGGCTGAATATTGAGTTTGATCAAGTTAGGGTGCAAATTCTCGAAAAAAAAGTCCCTACCCTTAATGAAAACATTTCTTTGATCTGAGCTGAAGAAAGTCGTAAGGGAGTCATGTTGGAAGGCCAAGTGGAAGAAAAATCTCCTATGATGACAAAAGGTCAAAATATTACGATGGAGGGCAATGGGAAAGTAGAACTATCAAGGCTAAGAACGCAAGGAAAAGATAGCAAAGAATCTCTTTGGTGTACCTACTGCAAAAAGTCAAGGCATATCAGGGAAAAGTGCTGGAAACTAAATGGAAAGCGTAGTACTTTGAGCCAGGACTAGGGGTATAAAGGAGGACAAAAAAAGGGTCAAGTTCAAGGTCACATGACTACAACAAACTTGGAAACAATTATTGAAAAAGAAGAATTCAGTAAAGAAGAGATCGGCAGACTCAAAGAATTACTAGAATCCTTGGGCAAGTCTAAAACTTTTTGTACATGTTCCTTAGCTCTCTCAGGTAAGTCTATTATTCCTCATAATGCCTCGGATAGGAATATTATAGGCTCCTGGATTGTTGATTGAGGAGCTACAAACTATATGACCAACTCTCTTTTATAATTTAAAACCTATACCCCTTGTACTACCAATAGAAAAATTCCAGTAGCAAATGGTTCAGTCACTACCATAGCAGGATAAGGAGACATCCACATTACATCTTAGTTCACTCTCAAAAATGTATCTAGAGTCTATTCAAAAGTTAACTCTTTACTTGAAGTATGCTATTATGTCTTATCCAACTCATTGTGAATTTCAAAATCAGAACACGGGGAAGATGATTAGATGTGCTAAAGAGAAGGTTGGATTATACCATCTTAAGATAATGAAGATGATTGGACATGCTAAATCAAAAAATGCCGAAGATGGTCAGTCTCTGTCATTTTTGTTTACCACCAATAAAGAGGCTATTTTGCTCAGCCATTATAGATTTGGTCATCCTTCATTTAAAGTCCTAAAAACTATGTTTCGTAGTTTGTTTAAAGGTATGACATTAGACATTTTCATTGTAATGTATGTGAATATCCAAGACATAAACAATCTTCATTCCCTATTAGTAATAGAAAGTATTCAGTGCCTTTTTACTTGATCCATACTAATATATGGGGCCCTTCTACCATTTCTGGTATGACAGGCTCGAGGTGGTTTGTTTTGCTTATGGATGACTATAGTCGAGTAACTTAGGTATACCCCCTAAAACATAAATCTGATGTGAGTGCCATTTTTCCTAAGTTCTTAAATGATTCAAAACTAGTTTGGGGTAAAAGTTAAGAAAGCTAGATCTAATAATGCTAGAGATTACTATAATTAGACTATATCTCTTTAATTTAAAAAAGAGGGTACAATCCATGAATCTTCATGTGTCAATAACCCACAACAGAATGGGGTTACTAAGAGAAAAATTGGTCATTTGTTAGCTACCACAAGAGCTCTCTTGTTTTAATAGAATGTTCCTAAGAGTTTTTAGGGGAATCAATCCTAACAACCAGTTACCTTATAAACAGACGACCCTCAAAGTCCCTACAGTTTAAAACACCAATGAAAGCTCTCTCCAAATTTTATCCAGACCTGAGTATCTCTAATGATCTTACCTGTAAGGTATTTGGTTGCACTGTTTTTGTTTGTGTTCATAATAACAGTAGAGGAAAATTAGATCCTAGAGCTATTAAATGCATATTTGTAGGATATTCTTCAACCCAAAAAGGTTACAAATGCTATCATCCATAGCCAAAACGGTTCTTTACCTCTACAGATGTCACGTTTGAAAAAGAAAAACCATTTTTCAACCTTATCTTCAAGGGGAAAGATCATTGAAAGATAAAGATAGGCAAGACTATTTTTTGTTACCTCTACCTACTGAGTCGCCACATATTATTCAGAATAAAACCAAGTCTCAAAATCAAACCGAGTCTTACATGACTCGAGCCGAGTCACTATTTCCTACCTAAAACCATTGTGAGACATCGTCCTTGCCTATAAAGAACTAATCCTATTTATGACGCTTGGAGTTATGAGCAAGTGTACTCAAGAAGTAAACTTCCAGTTTCTATAACACATGTCCAAGATTCTCCTCCAAATTCTAATTATGAGGTAACTACTATGATGACTAAACCTAATTCTCAATTTAAAAATACTTTATCTGAAAATGGAAGTGTTGATCTTGACTTGCCTATTGCTACTAGGAAAAAAACCGAGAAAGTGTACTAAACATCCATTGTATCCATTGTCTCACTTTGTATCCTTCGATAAATTTTCACCATCTCACAAATCTTTTCTCTTGAGTCTAAACACTGTAGCTATTCCTATGAACTTACTCGAGGCATTGCCCTGAGAAAAATAAGGAATGCGATGAGAGAAGAGATGGATGCCTTGGAAAAGAATAAAACATGGAGAATAACGAAATTACCAAAGGAAGAGAAATCAATGGACTGTAAATGGGTGTTCTCGGTAAAATGTAAAACTGAAGAAAGACTGGAAAGATACAAGGCAAGATTTTTAGCCAAGAGGTACACTCAAACCTATAAGGTGGATTATCAAGCGACTTTGCTCCAATGGCAAAAATAAGCACAATTAGGGTGTTGTTGTCATTGACAGCAAACTTGAATTGGGATTTACAGCAATACAATTTGAAGAATATATTTATTCATGGGGGCTTGGAGGAAGAAATTTATATGGAAATTCCATCAGGCTTTGAAGAGCGACAAAGAACTAACAAAGTGTGCAAACAACAAAAGGCACTAAATGTTCTAAAACACTCATCGAGGGCTTGGTTTAAGAGGTTTGCAAAGGCAATGTTGGTTGTTGGATTTAAACAGAGTCAGGGAGACCATAAATTGTTCATTAAACACTCGAAGACAGGGGGAGTGACAGCTTTACTAGTGTATGTGAATGATATAATTGTGACTAGAGATGATGCGAGTGAACAGGAAGAGCACAAGCAATGTCTAAACAAAGACTTTGAGATAAAACAACTACTAAAACTGAAATATTTCCTAGAAATTGAGGTAGTTCACTCAAAACTGGGCATCTTCATCTCACAGGAAAAATATGTTACTGACTTATTGAAAAAAACAAGGAAGTTAGCATGCAAACCAATGGACACTATAATTGATCCAAACCACAAACTTAGAGAGGCACTAGATGATCTTACGGATAATAGGGAGATGTACCAAAGATTGGTAGGTAGGCTCATTTATCTCTCACATACTAGACCTGAAACAGCTTATGTTGTGAGTGTGGTTAGCTAGTTTATGCAAAACTCAAAGGACATTCACCTACAAGCTGTCCATAGGATCTTACATTATTTAAAGGCAAATATTGGTAAGGGAATTCTATTTCGTAGGAATGAAGGAGTAGTATTGAAGGCCCATACAGATGTCGACTATGCAGGGTCACCTGTAGATAGAAAATCCACATTGGGGTGTTGTACTTTCTTTAAAGGAAACTAGATTTCTTGGAGAAGTAAGAAATAGAATGTGATGGCAAGATCAAGTGCAGAGGCAGAGTTTCGTGCAAATGCACAAGGAATATGCTAACCGCGATGGTTGAGAATACTATTTAATGACTTAAAGATTAAAAGAAATGAGCTTATGAGATTGTACTATGACAACAAATCAACTATAAACATGGCACATAATCCCGTACAACATGACAGGACCAAACATTGAGATAGATTGACATTTCATAAAGGAGAAAATTGAAAGTGGCTTAATTTACACATCCTATGTGTCTACCGAGAATCAAGTAGCTGATGTGGTTACCAAAGTTTGAACTCTTCAAGTTTTTAAAAGTATATTTCCAAGCTGAGAATAGAAAATGCAAATTCCTCAGCTTGAAGAGAAGCGTAAGAAAACTGTTAACTGTTTATTTTAATTACAAATTAGATAATTAGTGATTTAATGGTAGATATGTATTAGCTGCGTAGATATGTATTAGCTATAAATAGAGAATAAATCTATAGAATTATGGAATCAATCCTAAACATATGGGATTGTATTCTATCAGATTTTTTCATTCAGACTAGTGATAACCTATGTACTACATTGTTTACAAAGTAATAAAATAACAAAGAATGAAGTTTCACCTTCAATTCTAACACTAAATACTTCATCTAAGATTTTGAATGTAGCATCTCAAACAAAATAGGCAATGATGCAGAGATTTATGAACTATGAAGCAAGGTTAGATGAATATTGCTCAATACTTTGCTAAATTCAGTGGTTTATGGCAAGAACTAGATTATTACTAAAATCTCCAAGCAGCATGTTATAAAGATGCAGCGAAATTCCAAAAATTAGTGGAAAAGAGTGCATATATGGTTGTTGCAAATATCTAGAATCATGGAATTCATTTTATAGTTGAAAAATCCCTAAAAATTAAAGATTTAATTCAAGATTTTATTTTTTGATTTTTAGGGATGTAATTTCTTGATTTTTAAGGCTATAACTATGTAGATTTTATTTTTTATTTTATAAATTAGTCTAGGTTGTACACTATAAATTTGTATTCTCTTATTCTCAAAATAACATTGAACACAGATTCAACTTTTGACATGGTATCAAAGCCAAGTTCAGCCTTTTTGGAGTTTTTATTTTTCAACCTTCATTACTATTTTGTTTAGTGTCTTCTACTTTTTCCTTCTTTATTTTCCTCTTTTGCTTTTCAGTCCATTACCCAACTCCTCTCCCATACATTTTTTTCCCTCTCAAACAATGCTCGAATTCACTGAAGCCAATATCAGTTTTTCCCTCAACCTATACCATATCTGCCTTAACAAGGGAACTGCAAAATATTCAGGCAGCCTATAGACAGAATAGGAAGAATTATCTCAAGTGATCCCGATTGGTTCACACATTTTTGAAAGGAAGGGGGAAATTGGGTCATTTGCTTGGGACTGGCGCAAGACCTGGGGAACCTAGATTTGATGCTTTGGACGAACAAGACTCTATGGTTATGTCTTGGTTATGGAATTCCATGTAGCCAGAAATTAGCAATACATGTATGCTTTTAAGCTCTACCAAGGAGATATGGGACGCAGTCAAACAGACATATTCAAAAGTCAATGATGCAGCACAAATCGATGAGATTAAAACCATAATCTTATCCATCAAGCAAGGAACTAAGTTAGTCATTGAGTATTACAATTTTTGAAGGGTTTGTGGCAAGAGATGGATCATTACTAGGATATTTAAATGGTATGCAGCAAGGATGCAACCATTCCCAAAATGTTTGTTGAAAGAATTGGATTTATGATTTTCTTGCAAGTCTAAATGTCGAGTTTGATGCTATAACAGTATAGATACTGGAAAAAGAGGAGTTCCATCCTTAAACAAGGCAATATCAATAGTTTTAGCACAAAAATGAAGGGGATTTATGATTAAAGTCAACTTAATGGAGGGTTTAGCCTTGATTTTTAAAGACCAACATGAAGAATTATAGCTCGAATCAACATGCTAGTGAAAGTGGTGGACAATTGAAATTGTTAAAACCAATTAATAAGGGCTCCTTATTGTGCACGTATTGCAAGAAGCAATGTCATACAAAAAAAAATGTTAGAATCTTCATGGCAAGCCCCCAAATATGAATAAGATTGGGTCAGAAAAAGGTGGACAAAAAAAGGCCAAGTTCATATTGCAGATTCACATTTGGGCAATGAGGATAAAACTCATCATTCTGATTTCATTAGAGAAGAGATTGTGAAATTGAGGCTACTAGAAACTAACACAAAATAGGAGAAAAAGAGGAATTCTAAAAACGTTTTTCATTATTTTACAATACATGGTGCAATGTACATATAATAGATCATAGGAGATGAAATAGGAAACTAATGCACCTCTAAATATGGTAACTATCTAATTTGAATCCTTTAGATTAAGGGATTTTGACCTATCTACTTTGAATCCCTTAGATTAAGGGATTTGATCTAATCTTTATATTTACAAGACATTTACACTTTGACACTCCCCCTCAAGCTGAGGAATAGATGTCTTCCATTCCCAGCTTGCATATAATTTCATGAAAACTAGCACTATTTAGACTTTTTGTTAGAACATCTGCTAATTGACACTCTAATGGAACATATGACATACACACCAATGCTTCTTCCAATTTTTCTTTGATAAAGTGTCTATCAATTTCAATATGCTTTGTCCTATCATGTTGTATAGGATTATGCGCAATATTGATAGCTGACTTGTTGTCACAATAGAGGTTCATAGGGCCTTCCTATTTAATCCTCAAATCATCTACAATGATCTTTAGCCAAAGTAGCTCACACACTCATTGAGCAATTGCCCTGAATTCTGATTCTGCAGACGACCTAGCTACCACATTCTGCTTTTTGCTCCTCCACATTACAAGATTACCTCCAAGAAAGGTTCAATACCCTATCGTCGACCTTTTGCCTACTAAAGATCCTGCATAGTCAGCATCAGGGTAAGCCTCTACTATAAGATTATCATTTTTCTAGAACATAATTTCTTTCCCCAAATTGCCTTTCAAGCAGCGCAGCACCCTATAAGCAGCTTAGAGATGAGGCTCTATTGGATCATGCATGAACTGGCTTATCACACTTACTGCGTACGCTATATCCGGCCTAGTGTGGGCAAGATATATAAGTTTGCCAACCAACCTCTGATACATTCTTTTATCAACAGCTGGTTTTTCCTTTCCTTCTCCTAACTTATGGTTTGGTTCCATCAGGGTAGAGACAGGCTTACACCAATTTTTCCTGTCTTTGCTAACTAATCAGTCACATACTTCTGCTGAGATATGAAGATTCCTTAAGAGGAATATGCCACCTCAATTCCGAGAAAGTACTTCAATCTCCCAAGTTCCTTTATTTCAAACTCTTTTACTAATCTCTGCCTCAACTCATGCTTCTTTTTCTCATCATCACCAGTGACTATGATATCGTCTACATAGACTAAAAAGGCAGTCACTCCCCCTTTACCTAAATGCTTAATGAAGAGAGTGTAGTCACCTTCACTTTGTTTATAACCACATTCCGTAATGACTCTGGCAAATCTTCCAAACCATGCTATTGGGGATTGTTTTTAACCCATAGAGAGCCTTTTTCAACTTGCATACTTTGTCACCTGTGTTCCTTTCAAATCCTAGTGGAATGTTCATGTAAATTTCTTCATCCAAATCACAATGAAGAAATGCGTTCTTAACATCATATTGTAGGAGCTGCCAATTGACTTGGGCAACTAATGAAAATAAGATCCTCACAGTATTCATTTTTGCCACCGGAGCATAAGTCTCCTCATAATCAACTCCATAAGTTTGAGTATACCCTTTGGCAACCAATCTCGCTCTGTGTTTTTCAAGAGAACCATCAGCCTTATATTTGATTGTGAATATCCATTTACAACCAACAACATATTTCCCTTTTTGTCTATCAACAATCTCTCATCTCTTATTCTTTTCCAATGCTTTCATCTCCTCTCTCATGGCATCTCTCCATTCCCTTTTTGACAATGCCTCAGAAACAGTGTTAGGAATAGCAATGGTGTTTAGACTCACAATAAATTTTCTATAGGCTGGTGATAGGCGGTTAAGAGATACATAGTATGATAGAGGGTAAAGTTGTCATTTAGTGCATTCTCTGGTAGCCTTTCTAATAGCGATGGGAAGAGCCAGATCATGGGTTAGATCAATAGGTGCATCATCAAATTGTGTGAGTGAAGGTGAGTCAGAACTTATCGTGATCTCATTTCCAAAGTTTGGGTTGGATTCTTAGACTTGTGTCAATTCTAGCGCCATCACCTGTATATACCTCAGAAAATCTTGGAATGAACTAGCTGGGATAGGAGATGTCACGAGCTCAATGGCTGGGACAGGAGATGCCACGGGTTTAGTGAATGAATCGAGGGACTCAGATGCAATTGATGGTGCTTCTGTGGACTCAAATGTAATTAGTGGCACAGTGACAACATGAGTTAGAGTATGAGAATACGAGGATAAAAAGGATTGTGAGTTTCAAGTTGTTCAAAAGTGGACACAGAAGTCCTATCTTCCATCATGGAAATTTCCCCCTAAAAAGCGGACTTGGAAAAAAATGGTCCATGTTCTATGAAAGTGACATCTACAGGTATGTAAAATTTTCTTGTTAAAGGGTTGTAACATTTGCAACCTTTTTGTGTGGATGAGTAACCAAGGAAAACACATTTAATTGCCCGAGGGTCTAATTTGCCTCTATGTTGGCTATGGACATGAACAAAGAAAGTGCAACCAAATACCCAAGGTGTGAGGCCATTTGAGGTTCTGAAGTGGGGGTAGAAATTATTAAAGACCTTTATGGGGCTCTTGTTATCTAACACACGTGAGGGAAGTCTGTTTATCATGTATGTGGTAGTAATAGCAACATCACCCCAATGGGATTTAGGAACATTTCCTTGAAAGAGTAAGGCTCAAGTGGTGTTTAGTAAAAGCCCATTTTTCCTCTCTGCCACCCTATTTTGTTGAGGCATGTTGACACAACATGAAAAATGGATAATTCCTTGTGATAAAAAATAAGGTGAGAGAATCTGATTGAAATAGTCTCTAGCATTGTCTATCCTGAAACTCTTTATTTTAACCCCAAACTGGTTTTGAATCACTGAGTGAAAATTAGGTATGACAATGCTAACATCAGATTTTTGCTTAAGAAGAAACAACCAAGTCACCCGAGTGCAATCATCAATTAAAAACACAAACCAACGAGCCCTAAAAACATTAGGTATAGTAGAAGGACCCTATATATCACTATGAATTCGCAAACATCACAATGAAACTCGAAAATATCTAATCCTTAACATAAACGAGGAAACATAACTTTTAGAACTCTAAAAGATGGATGACCTCACGCATGTGATATAGCCAAATTTCATCTTTATTTGAGGAACTGAGAAAGGACAAAGGAATATTGCTTTTAATTTTCTGAGATGATTCAAGGTAGTAAGGTCCTTCTTTTCCTTAATAAGTCTAATCCTCCTCCTCTAGCCCTGGTCTTGAAAAGCACAATAAGAAAGGGAAAAAACAACATAGCATTTAAGGTCATGGGTTAGTTTTTTAATGGAAACAAAGCTGGCTGACAATTTTGGTACATGGAGAACATTTTTAAGAATGAGTGTAGGTGTAATATGTATATTTCCAATCCTTGTAATAGTAGCTAAGGAACCATTTGCAACCAAAATTTTTTTATACTCAGGCTTGGGGTATATGTGTGAAAAAAACTCAAATGTAGGGGTAATGTGATCTGTAGCACCAGAGTCCATTACCCATGAATGGGCACAAAATTTGTCTGAGGCAAACATGCAAGAAGGAAATGAAGATTTACTTGAAATAGCTAAAGAATAAGTTGTTTCTGGCTTCTCAAAATACCCCAACAACAACAAGTTCCTCAACTTCTCAATTTTTTCATTGTTAAGACCTTGTGCTGAATTCTCCTCTGTTTTGGGTTGCTCTATCATGAATGCTTGAGGCCTTTGCTGTTCTCCATGATTTCCTCATTCATAGCTTGGCAGCTTGCCATTTAATTTCCAACACTTCTCTTTTTTATGCCTTAGTTTCTTGCAGTAAGTGCACCAGAGATTGTCCTTATTATTCTTCCGCTGGTTTTCTCTACCCAAATTCTTTGGCAGATCATTCTTCCCTCTCTCTTGATTATTTGACTTTACTACCAAAGCTGATCCATCCACCATTTTTGGTTCAAGCATAATACTCCTTCGGCTTTCTTCTGCTCAAATCAGCGAAATTGTCTCTTCCAGAGACGGTGTGTCCTCCTTGCCAAGAATATAAACTCTAACTTGATCAAATTCAGGATTTAATCCCACCAAAAAATAATAAACCCGATCTTTTTCAATGAAATTTTTCAAGATGGCAGCATCCTCAGGGCATTTTATCTCAAAAACAATGTAATGGTCAAGTTCTCGCCACAGATTTTGCAATAATGTTGCATACTCCGTAACAGATTTGTCACCTTGTTTGGTAGCTGCAGTTTTGACTTTTATCTCATATACTTGAGCAGCATCACGAGCATTTAAGTATGTGAGGTGAATAAAGTCCCCAATCTTCTTTGCTATAGTCAAAAACATGCAAGTGTCACTGATCATGGGATCAATGAAATCCCATAACCAGGACATTATCATGGAATCCTCTTCATCCCATGCTTGAAACGTCGGATCATTCTTTACTAACCAGCTCCAATAAGATGACCAAGTTTCCCTTTGCCCTTAAGGTATGCGCGAACAAACTGAGATCATTTTAGATAATTCTTTCCGTTGAATCTATAGGAAACTCGAACATTCTACCGATCTCCAATTTTTTAAATGGAATTGGATTCTTCGGAAGAATTAAAATGGCTGGAAACAGTGGTTTCAGAGGCAAACATGATGAATTTGAAAGGCAACAATTAAGGCTATGGAAATTGGATTAGAAAAAAAAGAAGAAGAAACCTAGCAATAAGGGCTGAAAAGAAAAATATTCCTAGGTTCCCAAAAACCTTAGAGCTCTGATACCATAACACAAAATATGAAAAAAAGAGATATTCTAAAAAATAAAAATAGGAGAAAAAGAGGAATTTTGAAAACATTTTTCATTATTTTACAATACATGGTACAATGCATATATAACAGATCACAGGAGATGAAATAGGAAACTAATACACCACTAAATATGGTAACTATCTAATTTGAATCCTTTAGATTAAGGGATTTGACCTAATCCTTATATTTACAACACATTTACACTTCGACAGAAACTTTACATAAACCACCTACAACAAGTAGTTGCTTCTTGGCATTTTCAGGTATTTCTTCTCAATCTTCTAAGGTTTATTTTTCTCATGTTTGAAATGCTTTGATAGTGCTTCCTAAAATGCTTAGGTTGTTGACTCGGGGGCTACTGATCACATTATCCACTCCTCACAAAAATTCATCTCATACAAGCCGTGTCCTAACAATAAGAAGATAATCATAGCTAATGGATCAATCACATCTATGGCTAGTCAAGGAGATGTTCTTGTGAATGAATGCTTTCTACTTAGGAATGTCCTTTATGTCCGAATGTTTTGTACCAACCTTCTGTCAATAGAAAAATTCACTGCTGACTCTAATTGCACTATCACTTTTTATCCTTCCCATTATGTATTTTAGGAACAAGGCATAAAGAGGGTGATTGGATGCCGTAAAGAGAGGGATGGCCTTTACTACCTTGAGGAATCATATGGAAAAAATAAAGCTAAGAGCTTGCCTTCTTTATCTTTTATTTCTGAGTTTATAAAAACCAATAAAGACAAGATTTGGCTTCAACACCTTCATCTTGGCCACCCATCTTTTTGTTTTCTCCAAAGAAAGTTTTCTTCATTATTTAAAGGCTTGGTTATTGAAAACTTTCATTATGATGTATGTGAACTTGCAAAACATAAGTGAGTTTCCTTTCAAATTAGCAATAAAAGTACATCATTTCCCTTTACCATAATTCATAAAGATATTTGGACTCCTTCAACTACTACTAATATTTCTGGGGCTCGATGGTTTGTTTCATTCATTGATGATTGCACTTATATGTCTTGGATCTTTTTGCTAAAAGCACAATCTGATGTGAGTTCAATCTTTCCAATATTTTATGAGATGATTAAAACTTAATTTGGGATTAGGACAAAGAAATTTTGATCTGACAATGCGAGAGATTTCTTTAATCACCATCTCTCAACCTATTTTTAACAAAGGGGCATTATACATAAGTATTCCTGTGTTAACACGCCCTAACAAAATGGACTGGCTGAAAAAAAGAACAGTCATCTTTTAGATACCACACGAGCTTTTCTATTTCAAAATTATTTTCCAAGGCAATATTGAGGGAAGCAATTCTAACTGCTACTCACTTGATAAACAGACATGTTACTAAGGTTTTAACTTCAAAAGCCTTTTGCAGGCTATTACCCAATTCTTTCCAAACTTTGACTTTTTTAGAATCCGGTTCCTAAAGTGTTTAGATATGTTGCCTTTGTCCATGTGTATCCTCAAAACAGTAGTAAACTTGACTCTCGAGCTCTTAAATGTGTCTTCAATTGGCTATTCCTCCACCAAAAAAGGGTTAAAAATGTTATCAATCCCCAACAAAAAAAAAGTTCATGTGTTGGATGATGTAACCCTTGCTAAACAAGATTAGTACTTTCATAGCCCTTACCTTCAGGGGAAGGAATCTTTTGTGGAAGATAAGGTTAAGGATCTATTTTTCGTCTTGATTTCCCAATCTTTGAGTTAAATTCACAATCACAAACCAACTACTCTCATTAATCAAATATGCAGGCCAAACCCTATCAAACAATCTTGCAACAAAATTATTGACAAAAATTGAGCCTCACTATAAAGAGCAAGATCAAAGCTCTACTTGTCCATTATAGGTTTATTCAAGGAAAAGAGTCCCAAACTCCAATCGTGTGCCAACTCCCCAAATAATACAAGGTATTTCTTTCACTCATTATTGAAAATGTCACTAAAACATTTGAACCAAGGTACATAAATATTCCAATTGCTTTGCAAAAGGGAACTAGAGCCTATACTCGACACCCTTTGTATTCTTTCATACCTTACAAGAATCTATCCCTTATTCACACAGCCTCTTTTTCACGCCTAAGCACAATTAATAACATGAACACAAAACGAATGTCTCAAAATTAATATAATGTGAATTATTAATGCATAAAAGTTTATAGAAATATAAAATAACTTAAACACGATTATGACATGACAAAATACACGAACATGACACGGATACATGTTGCCAGATAGAGGGCCGTAATCGAGCCGAGCCAAGCCCAAATAGTGAAAAGCTCAAGCTCGAGCTCGATTCGAAACTGGCTGCTCAAAACTCGACTCCAGCTCGATCAAATACTATTTTCTAAGCTCAAGCTTTACTCGAGATTAGAACGAATTAGTCGAACTCAACTTGATCAAGCTCATTTACTTGATTACATAGTCAAGTTCAAATTCGAGCTTGAGCTCGAACTCATTTCATGTATAACATTTTGTATTTAAATTTTTTTTTTTGGAGATCATATAATGTTAAAAAAATAAAAAATAAAAACTTAACACAACAATCAAATCTATTTTTTTAACACAAAGAAAAAATCTTAAACAAAATATCTAAATAAAATTACAATACTACATCAATTTAAATGATTAAACTTAAACATAAAATACCATTATAGAAAGTAAGAGCAATTAAAGTTGCACTTTCTCTTTTTTCTAAGGACTTGGAGAAAAAAGGCCAAGAAAGAGAAATACAGAAAGCAATAGCTTGGCTCTTACTTAAGAGTTGCTGAAATGGCAGAAGAAAGCTAGAAATTTGAACTGGCTTACTTAAAACAATAGTTTTTTCTTTTGCGTTAAAACCTAAATTCAAATCCATGGAATGTAAACTAGAGCAGTTGGAAATGAAGAGCAAGAAACCCATTAAGAAGAAAACGATAAAATAAAGGAAGAAAGATTTGATTTTGGGAGAAAAAATGAGAGTAATATGATAGAGAGAAGAAAGGTGCAATTTTAGAGGAAAGGAAAAGATAAATTTTAGAGTTTTAAGTATATATTAAGGGTCAAAGAGTAAATTAATATTAGAAATATTTATTATAAATCAAAAGTTCGATTAGGCTCGCAAACTACTCAAATCGGGTATTAAGATATTCAAACTCGGCTTGATTGATAGCTCGAGCAGCTCAAGCTCGGATCGATAATGATCAAACTGAATTCGAGTTTTTTTTTAGCCGAAACCAAGTAGCTTACGAACACAGGTGTCTCGTTTACACCCTTAGCCAGGTCTACCTAAAACCAAAAATTAGATAGGTTGAACTTGAAAACCTATAACAATGGGATAAGTTAGATAAAGCCATTAAGCATGTTATATAGCCAAGCTACATGTGATGAGTCCTTTTAACTTCTGATTCAATCATTAAAGATGCAAGTGGTGAATCTCTTTAACTTTTGATTCAGTCCCTAAGGATACATGTGATGGAGACTCTTTTAACTTCAACTGTCCTAATTCTAATTCCATTGCTAATGATCTTGATGTTCCTATTGCAATAAGAAAAGGAGTTAGAGTCTATATTAAACATCCTATTTCTAACTTTGTCTAATTCCTATAGAGCTTTTGTATTGTTTGTTTCCTCCATTTCTATTCGCCAAGGTTGGCAAGAAGCATACCATGATCCAAAATGGATAGAGGTAATGGTTGAAGAATTGAAGAATTTGGCAAAAAATGAGAGATGTTAACTTGTTACTTAACCATTGGGAAAGAAATCAGTTTGATGCAAAAATGTGTTTACGATGAAACAAAAGGCTGATGGTTCAGTCGAAAGGTACAGTGCTAGATTGGTGGCAAAGGGCTTCACCTATACCTATGGGTTGGACTATTAAGAGAGTATTGCTCTTGATGCAAAAATGAATACTATCATAATCATGTTATGATGTACATCTAACCTTGTTTAGGACCTACAACAGTTTAAGGTTAAGAATGCCTTTCTACATGGAAAATGAAATGGAAATTCCTCCATGATATGGTGCTGCGAGAACGAAAATGAAGGTTTGTAAATTAAAGAAGGCATTATATGATCTAAAATAGTCACTCAGAGCATGGTTCAATAGGTTTAGTAAGGCCATGATTTCATTTGGATATCATCAAAATGATACTGATCATACCTTGTTTATTAAACATTATAACTGTAAGATCACATTACTGATTGTTTTTGTTGATGATATAATTGTGACTGAAGAGGATAAGGAGGAGATTGCCTGACTCAGAAAACTGTTAGTTCAGGAGATTGAGATTAAGGATATGGATAAAATGCGATATTTCCTTAGAATAGGGGTTGCCAAATTATATAAGGGATACTTTATTTCTCAAAGGAAATATATTTTAGATCTGTTTGAAAAACTAAAATTTTATGTAAACCTACAAACTCCTATTAAAGCTAATCACAAGTTACAAGGAAGAGTTGGTAAGTCAATTAATTTAGGTCAATACCTTAGGCTGGTTGAGAGATTGATTTACTTCTCACATGCCAAACCAGACATGACCTATGTTATGAATCAATATATGCATGATCATCATGATTCCCATCTAGAGGCTATTTTCTGCGTTTAAAGGACTGCTTTTATCTAAGTATGGTCGTCTAAAGATAGAAGCTTTGATAGATGTAGATTGGGCTAGATCTCCTGATGATAGAAGGTCAACATCCAGTTATTGCACATTTGTAGGTGGAAATTTACTTGGAGAAGCAAAAAAAAAAAAAAAATGGGGTAGCACAAACAAGTGCAAAAGCAAAATATAAAGCTATGGCATAAGGTGTTTGGGAATTACTATGGCTACAGAAAGTGATGGAAGAATTGTGATTTTCAAAAGGGAAATATCTACCTTTGTTCTGCAACAATAAGACTGTCATTAGTATAGCTCACAATCCAATGCAACGTGATAGAACAAAACATATTGAGATTGATTGGCATTTCATAAAAGAGAAAATAATAGATGGTTGCTTGAATGTCATGTGATCTCAGAAAAACAACTAGTTGATGTGTTTACTAAAGACTTAGTAGCAAATTGTTTCATACATTAGTTTGCAAGTTGGGTACGCATGACATCTATGCATCAACTTGAAGGGCAGTGTTGACCGGTGTTTGGTAGAGGTTTGTTAGGAAGAATTATTGTATTTTTTATCAGTGTCCATTATTAGGGCCTAATATCAGGCTTTCTATATTTGTGATAGTTTCCTAGTTTTGTTTTAGGGTCAACATGTATATATAGGCCACTGTAAATAATAAAATCTATGATAAAGAATAAAAACTCTCTTGTTTCTTTGTCTCAACAGTACATGACACCTATCTGCAAGATGCTAAACCTAGATAAAGATTTTAAAAAAAGGCCAAGTGTAGCCTCAAGCAAAACATGAAAAATATATAAGAGAACTATGAAAGAAGCTCTTCCCAAGTTTCCATTTTTTTTTTCTTTTGGGTATTTGAGACTGCTATGGATTGAACTTTGGTGACTAGAACTAAGGGTCCAGCATTCCACTAGTAGACCACATGGTTGTTGGCCATTTTCTCTCACAAAGGGCTTTCAATTGCTTATAGAATCTTCCAAATGCCCTCCAAAAGTGTACTTTATTCGAGTTTGTTATTTTAGGTAAAATTGTTGAGAAAGCGTGTGATTCTACAAGTAAAACAAAAAAACAAAAATCAAGAAACAAAAATGAGTCTGCTTAAACAGCCCCCTTTGTTGCCCATATATATCTCGAGACCCTTAAAAACAAGTAGGAAAGTTTAAATATGTCAAGAAGATAAGATCTAGACACTTACAATCAGCAAGAACTTTTGGATCTCCCCCTAAAGGGAAGAACTCTAACCCAGCATTCAAAACGAAATCTTTAAAATTTAAGTGAGTTGCCAATCTAACCCTATGGCCATCTGCCTGCAAGAAAATTTTGACCTCCATCAACTTAAAATATTTGAGGCTATGCTTGAAGAGTGAATCCAGTCAAAAAGTGGATATTTTACATTATGCAACTTTAAACACTACATAACCATCATAATCATTATATAAAATCCAAATCTACAGCAACACCATGCATACTAAAATAGATTTTTCCATAAAAAGGAATTAACATCAAAACAACCAGACCAATAAATTTTTTGGCATATTCTTTATTTTCCAACATCAATTCTCTAGATCTTGATAAAACCATGGAAAAACAAATTTGATTGCTATCTTTATAGCGTCAATGTTGGCAGCTCAGGCTTACATGTATTAACCTAGTGTTTTAAATTGAATTATGAAATTGAAGACATTATGTTTTAAATTTGAATTAGAACATAGAGATGCTTTTCCAATTTATTCAACCTAGTGTTTCTAGTGGTATCTTTTTTTCCCTTAGGCAGTTTTCTACTTTTTCAATCTTCCTCACCACACTCTCCCAGCCCACATGCTGTCCTCGTTCAAAAATTTTGTGTAGTAGGCTTTTACGCATTGCTGCTGTCTACCTTAAAATTCCAAGCCATATTACAGCCATAACTTCTTACGGTGCTTACTAACCAAACCATAAATCCTATCACTTCAGTCTTAGAATTCCACCAACCAATTTTCTCATTTCTATCTATGCTTTCATCCTCAATCTTAGCTCATTTACCAATCTAAAATCATTTCTTTACAACATTAAAGATATAAAGTCTGAGTCCGCACCAACTCTAAAGTCTGTCTTGAACTCAACAGACAACCATGTAGAGAAATTCTTGAATTTATCCTGCTTCGGTCCTTGACCATCTAAGCTTGGACATTAGGTTTAAGCACTTTTCAAATAATATGCAGAAAAATTATAGACAGTCATGATTTCGTGACAAAGATTTGATGGGATATACGGTCATGATTTCACAACAAGCAGTTGATGGGAACAAAAAATTAGCATCAATGGCAAACATAAAAGACAGCCATGATTTTCATTTAAAAGAAAAATGGTTATAAGGCCAAGAGAACAAAACTACAGGCCCATTGGATGAGTCATTGAACATGAAAAGAAACAATAAAACTAACTCATTTTTTCTCAACAAATATGGAAAAAGACAAATTTTTCTGCATATTATAGCTGTTAGAAACATACGTTTATGTAGTATACATCAAGAACAGAAATGATATGTATGGCATTCATGACAAGTGAAAGTGCCCTGATGTTGTATTTTATCAGGTAATCTATGCCAAGATAACAAAAGTGCCATGTTCTGTCATGCAACCAAACTTGACAATGAAAACTCAAGAACACAGCCTGAGTGCAGGCTCTTAGAATAGTTGTCAAAGCTGCTAACATGCATAGTTCTAAAAGGCTGCAGACAGAAATGTTCTGCATGGCATTCATGACAGTTAAAAATGCCCAAATGTTATATTTCAGCAGGTAATCTATGTGAAGATAACAACAGTGTCATATTCTGTCACGCAACCAAAATTGACAATGAAAACTCAAGAACACAACCTGAGTGCAGATTCTTAGAATAGTTATCAAAGCTGCTGACATGCATACTTCTAAAAGGCTGCAGACAGAAATGTTATGTATGGCATTCATGACAGTTAAAAATGCGCAAATGGTATATTTCAGCAGGTAATCTATGTGAAGATAACAACAGTGCCATATTCTGTCATGCAACCAAATTTGACAATGAAAACTCAAGAACACAGCCCGAGTGCAGGCTCTTAGAATAGTTATTAAAGCTGCAGACATGCATACTTCTAAAAGGCTGCAGACAGAAATGTTATGCATGGCATTCATGACAGTTAAAAATGCCCAAATGTTATATTTCAGCAGGTAATCCAAGTGAGGTTAATGCCATATTCTGTCGTGCAACCAAAATTGAGCATAAAAATCTCAAGAACACGGACTAAGTGCATGCTCTTAGGAATAAATACCAAACCTGCAGACTATATAGATACTTCCAAAAGGCTGTGACAAGTTTTGCGAAGATGACAAGTTTTACAGGTTATAACCTGTAAACGTTTTCCGATGGCAACAAATGGTTGTACATCTCCTCGTGTTCCCACAATAAGCATTACTATTTGCAGTGGATGAGGTATATGTGACGTATCTGCAGGGTCAATATGCTCTTTCTCTTCACAATAAACAATATCAGTTCCAGAATCAAGTATATTTTGTTTCAAATTTGGAATATCACATTGTACAGTTCCATCAGGTTTCACATTAGCAAGTCGATTCAAGCATTTGATCTGCATAAATATTTTGAAAAGCTTGTTTGGAATTACATTACCAGAGCAAAAAGGACAAAATAGCAAATTGAAAATTAAAATAAAACATTAATAAAATAATGGGGGCATCCCAAAATGGAGATTCTGATCAAAATAACCAATATACGATCAGTCAAAACTATATCAAGAAGAAGAAAATTGGGAATGAACTAGGGTTCACACCAAATGTTAAAAAGAAATATGACAACATGGAGCTTAATCAGGAGAATAATTCCACCCATCTTGGTTGTCATCAATCATTATGCTCTTATAAGAGTTCTGCATAACTGCAGCAAATTTAATTCCTAACTTTTGAGCTAACAAAACTACAAACTTGGACATGATCCAACCTGATCAGACTAGGAGAACTCAGCATCCAGAATCGGTCCAATCCAAACCCTAAACAATCAAAACATGAAAGACTAACCCAAAAAGACCTGAACATAAATTGATTTGACTTTAAAACTCAACAAGTTGGACCTAAACTTGATGACCGAAAGCCAAATAACATGAGTGTCAAACATAAATGTTTCTTTGGACTTGAAATGATCCAGCTGAAGTGACCTGAACCGGCCACTTCTAGACATGTAGCAGCAGTATAAAGTTTGAAATGTTCATGCTTCCAGTACCACTATGAATACACTGATGGTCATAACTTCAAAAAAGTCACTTCACTAATTTAATATTCATTTCTCAGTTGTAATACAACCATGTCCTTGAACTTAAAACTAGTTTTAATTCAAAAGACTGTTTCAAAAAATGAAAAATATAACCAAAGGTTAATATATCATACTTTCTTTCTGAAAGGAACTTTCTCATCCAAAAATTTGGCTGCATATATAGCTAGTTTGCTGTGATTTCTTAGTCTCCGAGATTTTGTTAGTTGATTGGGTCCCGAGTCTTTGGCAGAGGTAGATGCTTCACAACGCATGTTTTCTCCAGCCAAACTCCTGACAGCAAGGCCTGCTAGAGCAGATTTTAGAGCAAAATGATTGCATGCATACAAATCCCATATAATAATACATTTATAAGACTAATAAGATGGTGAAATTATCACAAAGAATAGAAACAGGGGGAATATCTTAGAATGCAATTCCATACACAGACATAAATAACCTTCACCCCTTTTGAAATATATGACTTAAGTTACACGTAATGGAATCTCTTGGAACATTCATATAAACACATACTGAATAAGTAGCATTAAGTGTCTTCCGATTAATTCCTGACATTTTAAGATTTTATTTGATTAACAGATTTGCACATTGTTTTTTGCTGCAGTTACTTCATAATCACTTGATTGTAACAGAGGACGGGTTTGTAGCATTTTGAGCAGTAGTATGCTCTTTTGAAGTGGTATAAAATCCCTCAAGAACTTAATTGTGAAGCCTAGATCTCTTCTATATTTTTACCTTCCAGAATGATCCTATAATCCCTGAATAAACACAAGGCAATTACCATCTAACCAAGCCCTAAAACCCAAAATAATTAAATCCATTGGCACAAAATTGCGCAAAGCTTATACCTTAATAGATCAAATGGACTTATAGCTACACATTTTTCTAATTTCACTTCACTCTGGAGACAAGCAAAATGCAAGACAAAGATCTTTCATAGAATAATAGATTCAGTTAATACACTTAAAAGATTTTATAATCAATCAGACATCCTAATTGTCGATTAGTTTAGGAAGGTTAAACCCAGGAATTAATTCTTGATTTTAGGAATCAAATCAATTACTGACTCCTGATTTTTAGCAATCAAATCTGTGTTTTTATTGTTGGGATTTTTTTAGTGTTTTAAATAAGGAGATTCCTTAAATTAAGGAAGATCTCCAGTGCTGATTAGTTATTTTCTTTTCCTACATATTGTAACGTTATTTGGCTGAATAACACAGAAGAATCAATTTTCTTTCTTCTAAAATTACATGATATTAGAGCAAGGCTCTTAACTTTTTATAACTAAAACAGCCATGATTGGGGCAAGAAGACCACCAGATTCTTTGAAAGCAAAGAGTTCCACGATTGCCATGACAACTAAAGCATATCATTTTACCTAGCATTCCTTCCAATTAACCTCCCACAAACTAATCAAAAAAAACTATCTAGAGTGGATTCAAGTCGTAAAATTGGCAATTGATGGCAAGGAAAAACTTGGGCATCTGACTGGAGATGTGTAGCAGCAAGCAACTAGAGATCCTAACCTCAGCACATAGAGATCATAAATTCATTAATCATTGCTTGGTTGATCAATTAAATAGAGCCAACCATAGGTAAAGCTTCTCTCTTTCTCCCTACTGCAAAAGATATATGGGAAGTAGTGCATGAAACCTATTCCAATGTAGGAAATTCTTCCCAGTTTTTTAATTTGAAAACAAAATTATGAAAATCCAAACAAGATGAACCCAAAGTTACCATTTATTATAATGAGATGGTTTCCTTATGGCAAGAATTAGATCAATGTTATAATGAGGAATGGGATTGTCCGACTGATACTGTAAAAATCATGAAAAAATAGGAGAATGACCACTTGTGCCTATTTTGGCAAGTTTCAACCAAGACCTTGATGAGTTACGTCTCGAATCCTTGGGGAAAAGAAACCCTAGCATTCTTTCTTAAAGCTTTTTCTGAGATTAAAAGAGAAAAAGCTAGGAGGAAGGTTATGTTGAATACATAAGAAGCGAAACCAAATAGAGATATGGAAAATTCAGCCCTGGTTTCAAGGAGCACTGAATCCGATAATGATAAGAAGAAAAAGCCTTGATGTGAACACTACAAAAAGCCATAACATACAAAGGAAGCCAGCTAGAAGATTCACGAGAAACCTTCAAACTAGACAACAAAGACAAAAGTGAAAATCAAGCTTTCCAAGCCTCTCATGAAAAAACTCAAGGGAAGCAAATCACTCCTGAGTGTCTTCATTCAGAAACAAACAACTAGAGCACCTATATAAGCTTTTCCGATCTCCAAACTTCCAAGTAAATTTCTTTCGTTCTTAGGCTCAAAAAAGGTTTCTTCATGACAGCCGTCCTTAATGTCAATTCTGATTAAGCCAACTCTTGGATCATAGATTCTAAAGCAACTGATCTTATGACAAGTTGCTCCGACCTTTTTTCCACTCATACTCCTTGTGCAGGTAACAATAAAATCAAGTTTGCTGATGGCTCACTGTCAGCAATAGCTAGGATTGGATCCATTTTTTTCTGTCCATCCATAACCCTACATAATATTCTTCATGTGCATAAACTGTCTTGTAATCTTTTGTCCATAAGTTAACTAATGATCTCAAGTGTCAAGCCAATTTATATCCCTCTTAATGTGAGTTTCAGGAAATGGTCTCGAGGAAGATAATTAGCACTATTAGAGAGAGTGGAGGTCTCTATTTCTTTGAAGATAGAGCTAATCCGAGAAAATAACTTCAAAGTACACGTTTTCAATATATTTCTATTTCTAGTGATGTTATGCTATGGCATTATAGATTGGAATCCAAGTTTTCATTATTTAAAACATTTGCTTCCTAGTTTATGTAAAAATAAAAGTCCATCTTCATTTAAATGTGAGTTTTGTGAATTGGCTAAACATCATAGCTCATATTTTCTTCCAATGCCATATCAAGCATCAAAACCAAATTTGTTGATCCATAGTGATGTTTGGGGACCATCTAGAGTTTCAACACTTGCTGACAAAAAATAATTTGTTACTTTTATTGATGATCACACAAGGATAAGTTGAGTGCACTTCCTAAAAGACAAATTAGAAGTAGAAGTTTTCAAAACTTTTAATACAATGGTGGAAACACAGTTTCAAGAAAAAATAAAAATTTTTTAAAGTGATAACAGCAAAAAATATTTTAACAAGGTCTCAGGTAATTCTCTTGGTAAAAGGCATATTCCACCAAAGTTCTTGCAACAATGCACCCTAACAAAATGGCATTTCTGAACAGAAATATATATATATATATATATATATATATATATATATATATATAACTTAGAGGGTGCTAGAGCATTGTTGCTTACCAATAAGGTTCCTGAGTATGTTTGGGGCAGAGCTCTTTTAACTGCTATGTACCTTATAAATCGAATTCCGACAAAGATCTTGAAATTTCAGGTAACCTTCATCTTGAACTGGGCCAAGTTAATTTACCTAATTTTAAGTCCATTCTGTCCAAGTCTAGAATATCCAATCTTAATACTCGCATTTTTGTTTGTAAATAAGAAGTTGTACCAAGTATCCCACGTTAAACTTTGTGCCTTGCAAAAATATCAATCACCTACTTTTTCTATGTTTACCTCACGTCTATCTTGTGTGGAGATGCCAAAGACTATGCAAGATGCTTTATAGGTTCCTGAGTGGAAAAAGGCTACTCTGGAAGAAATGTAGGCTCTGTGAAAAATGAGACATGCGGGATAATATATCCATCAAAGGAGCAAAACCAGCTGGTTGTAAATGCATATTCACAACCAAGTACAAGTCAAATAGATCCCCTGAGCGATTACAAGGCATGTTTGGTGGAGAGAGGTTGCACTCAAACATAAGGTATTGATTACCTTGAAACCTTTGCACCCATGACGGAGTTAAACACAGTGAGAGTACTTCTATCAATTGCAGCTGATCTTGTCTGGCGCCTACAACAACTAGATGTGAATGGTGACTTAACGGAGAAAATTTACATGGATCTGACACCAAGTTTTGAAAAGAAGTTTGAGTCAAAGCTATGTAAATTTAAGAAGCATTTGTATGGATTGAAACAATTGCCTGCAGCCTTATTTGAGTTCATCTAGTTTGTAAAAGGTCTAGAATATATTCAGGGACAGACAAATCACACCATGTTCACACACTATGCAACTGATGTGAAGATAGTCATTCTCATAGTTTATGTGGATGATATTATTCTAACTGACACAGTTGAGATAGAGCAATTAAAATAGTGTCTAGCCTCTGAATTTGAAATTAAAGATTTGGGACAATTAAAGTTTTTTTTTTTTTTTGGGTGGGGGGAGAGGGGAATGGAGTCAAAGAAGGGGATTGTATTCTCATAGATGAAATATGTTATTGATCTTCCAACAGAAACAAGGATAAGTGGTTCTCGTCTTGCAAAGACATCTATTGATCCAAATTAAAAGCTTGGAGACAACAAAGGTGACCAAGTGGACACAACACAATACCAAAAACTCTTTGGGAAACCTACATATTTGTCCCATAATAGGCATGATATCGCATTTGCAGTCAATCTTGTGAGGTAATTCATGCATTCTTCTCTAGAAGATCATGTAGAAACTGTGTACCAAATTTTAAGATATTTGAAAACTTCTCTAAGAAAAGGTCTAGTCTTTAAAAAGCATGACCAACGTGGCACTGAGGCATACACTGATGCAGATTGGTTAAGATCCATTATAGATAGAAAGCCAACATCCAGCTATTACATGTTTGTGTGGGGAACGCAGAGACATGGAAAAGCAAAAAACAACGTGTAGTTGCTCGGAATAGTGTCGAATCAAAATATAGATAAATGACTAATAGGGTTTGTGAAATGATATGGCTGAGGCTAGTTTTAGAAGAGCTAACGAGACCTACAACTATGCCTATGAAGTTGTACTGCAAGAACAAAGCAGCCGTTAGCATTGCACAGAATCCGTTTCAACATGACAGAACTAAACATGTTGAGACTAATAGACACTTCATAAAGGAGATCATTGAAGCAGAAGCTATTTGTATGTCAATCATTCCAACGTCGTAAAAAATAGCAAATATTGTCACAAGGTATCGTTCAAACCTAACTCTGACTTTCTTATTAGCAAGCTAGGAATGATGGGCATCTATGCACCAACTTTAGGGGAGTGTTGGTTAGTTTAGGAAAGTTAGACCAAGGAGTTAATTCCCGATTTTAGGAATCGAATCAATCACTGATTCTTGATTTTTAGGAATCAATTCTGCTTTTATTTTTGAGATTTTCTTAGTGTTTTAAATAAGAAGATTCCTTAAATTAAGGAAGATCTCCGGTACCTAGATTCAAGGGACTTCCTAGCTGATTATTTATTTTATTTTCCTATATATTTTAATGTTATTTGGCTGAATAATAAACAAAAGAATCAATTTGCTTTCTTATAAAATTACACTAATGTAGCAACGGTAGATTATAAAAATGAGAAGTAGGAGTAAGTCTCATCTTAGGCTCAGATGCAGAGACAAGAAGCTGTCACTGCAATGTATAACTTGTTAGCAAAGCCTGAAACACAAAGAGCTTTTTCTTTGATATCTATTTCAAGTTGCAACACTGCAAACATGCAGAGGCAAAAACAATTTTAAATACGGATTGTCACTAGAACTATGTTGCTCCGACTCTTCATTATTCTTGAAGTACCAATGCCTGACACTCATATCCGATGCATATCCGAGCATGGGTACGAGGATATGACCCTCCAATGACCGTTTAAATACAAAGGAAAACTTAGAAATAATTGAACATCCCCATGTCTAACAATTACATTCGAGTCCTACTAACATAGCACTAATGGACCAAGAAGTTATTTTTTTCGTGTAAAGAAATAAAATGACAACATTTTGGGCAACCATTATAGATTAGAATTTGTTTTTAAGGTGATCTTAACAGTAGGCTGAAGCCTCCTGAGCCTTCAGGTCCTTGGGTATTGTCTAACTTTACGCTGGATTTTCTCTAGATACATGCTAGTTTACTTGTTTCGTCTTCTGAAAGGGCTAAATTGGTTTACTGCATTAGTAATACTATCTACTTGTACGTGATCTGGGAAACTACTTTTGTTTGTTACGTTAGAGGCTAAGGCCTAGGGGAGTTTGAGAAGGAAAATCTGCAAGTTCTGGAGATTGAACCCAGCATTGCAAGAATCCGCCTTGTGGGTAAACCATTTGGGCTAAGCGCTAGGTTCAACAAAAATAAAAGCTATTTCATAATTCATTTCAATAAACATCCATATTTGCCATTTTCATACACAAAACATTATTGTACCACTTAGTAATCAAGTAAAAATTAAATAATAAATAATACATACATTAATACATAAATGCAACAATAATAACAATCAAACCTGAACCTTCAGAATCCTTATCGTCTTCAACAATTTCAATTTCGATATTAACAGGCACATCCGTTGAACAGCCTAAATAAATTTAAAAAAAAAAACTATTTAAATATACAAGAATAAGGTAAACGCCGGAAAGGTAAACATGACTAATTTTGAGTAAAAAGTATACGGACTAGAATAAAGTAAATAATTACAAAGAACATCTCATAAATTCAACCTCCCCCTTAAAAAAGCGCTTCATTCAAAAGACATTATCGAATTAAATCCCTCCAAGAAACGTAAAAACAAAGGAAAAATAAAAAACCTGAAGAAGTAGCGGCATTGGAATCAACGCCAGATATCTTAATGGAGATATCACCGGAAGTGACTTTAGAGTTCCGACTACTCTCCTCCGGCAACTCCTCCATTCCGTCGAAGAGAGTGAGAAGAAGAAGAAAAAGGCCAAAAAAGAGTTCAGGGAAACCCTAAAAGAAAAAGGGGAGAAGAGTGTGGATAATATTCTGAGAGAAAAGAGAGAGTTCGCGATGGGAAAAGAATCGGAATTGTTTTAAGAATTTAAAGCTCCTTTGGTTTCTTTCGCCTTTTAAAAAAAAAAAAATAAAGAAAGGAAAGGGGGAAAAGAAGTGGGAAAATAGAGAGACGTTGGAAGGGAAGAAAATGAGTCGGACACGTGGCCACCCAAGGTGTCTATTGAAGAGCGCCAGATTAATGATTTTAGATTTGTAAATGAACCAACTAACATAACAACCTTAATTCCTCTATTTAAACTTTTAACCCTAAAATAAAATAATATTAAAAAATCCATCGAGGGAACTTAATTCCACAAGTATCCAGTTCAAAAGCTATGCCCCGTACGTGTTACAGGTTACAAAATAAATTTAAATTTAAAAATTTATTTTAAAAAATTTAATTTTGAATTTAAAAATTTTAAATTTTAAATAGTTTAAACTTGAAATGATTAAGACTCGAGCCTAACCCTGATCCTGATCCAAATTCGAATTCGAATTTAATATTAAAAATAAATATAAAAAAATTATAATTAAATAATTTTTTATAAATCAAAAACTTTAATTATAAATTTTATTTTAATATTCTTTTAATAATTTAATTAAATATTAAAAATTTAATTTATATTTTAAATATGATTAAACTTGTTTATGATTAGGTCGAACCGCGGTCGAAATTTTTTTAAAATTCTAAACGCAGGCCCTTATTTAACAATGTCCAGACTTGCCTATTAAAGCTATAATTACTATTTATCACGTTAAAGAATATTTTTTATTAATATTATAAATTTTTATAATTAAATTTAAATAAAATATATTAATTTAAAATCACTGTTCTGAGTCGGGTTGGGCTAGTCGTATATAAAAATATGAGAACCTGTGCCCAAGCCCAATTGGGCTTAAGGGGCAGCCTGACCTTTGAATAGGTCTATATATGATAAAATATTAATTTATCAAAAAGTAAATTATATCATGAGCTTTGAAAATATTAATAAATTACATTATCCATTTATCATATTTTTTTTACTTTTATTAGTTAAATTCATCAAATATTAAGAGTTTGTGAATGTTAGTAGTAAAATTTTTAATACTTCTTTGAATATTATTCTTATTTTATAATAATAAGAATAATTAGAATTTGATAATAGTACAATAAAGTAATAAAATAAATTAAAAAAATATGAAAGCCATAACAGATAATACTATATCAAAAATGAATTAAATATTAAATTAGTAAATATTAATACAATATATAATTTAATAAAATATTAAAAATTTAATTTATATTTTATATATGATTAAACTTGCTTATGGGTTGGGCCAAGCTGCGACCTAAATTTTTTTTATATCCCAAGCCTAGGCTCTTATTTAACGTGCCTAGACCTGCCTATTTAAGCTAGAATTACTGTTCATCACATTAAAAAATATTTTTTATTGATGTTTATATATTTTATAATTAAATTTGAATAAAATATATATTATTTTAATTTAAAATCATTGTTCCGACTAAGTCGAGCTAATCTAAGACAAAAACATAAGAACTTAAGCTTAGGCCCACTTGATAGCCAGACCCTTGAGCAGGTCTATATATATAAAATGATAATTTATCAAAAAGAAAATCATATCATGAGCTTTGAAATTATTGTCTATAAAGTATATTATTGATTTATCATATTCTTTTAATTTAATTAGCTAAATTCATTAACTATTAAGAGTTTATATATGTTAGTTATAAAATTATAAATACTTATTTAAATATTTTTCTTATTATTATTATTATTATTATTATTATTATTATTATTATTTCAAGTAAGGATAATTAGAGATGATAATAGTATAATAAAATAATAAAATAAATTAAAAAATATGGAAGCCATAATAGATATACCATATAAACATGAATCAAATATTAAATATTAAATATTAATACCATATATAATTATATTAAATATTAAAAACTTAATTTATATTTTATATGTAATTAAACCTGCTCATCGGTTGGGCCAAGCTGCAGCTTAAATTTTTTAAAATCCTAAGCCCATGCCCTTATTTAATGTGCCTAGACTCGCCTGTTCAAGCTAGAATTATTGTTTATCATATTAAAGAATATTTTTATTAATATTTATAGATTTTATAATTAAATTCAAATAAAATATATGTTATTTTAATTTAAAATCATTGTCCTAAGTCGTGTCGGGCTAGTCTAAAATATAAATATGAGAACCCAAGCCTAGGCCCATTTAGGCTGAGTGGGTAGCCCGATCCTTGAGTAGGTCTATATATGATACAATAATAACTTATCGAAAAGTAAGTTATATCATGACCTTTGAAAACATTGTTAGTAAAATATATCATTCATTTATCACTCTTTTTAGATTTAATTAATTAAACTCATTAAATATTGAGAGTTTATGCATGTTAGTAGTAAAATTTCAAATACTTCTTTAATTATTATTATTATTATTATTATTATTATTATTATTATTTCAAGTAATGATAATTAGAGTTTGATAATAATATAACAAAGTAATAAGATAAATTAAAAAATATAGAAGCCATAATAGATAATACCATATCAATAATGAAAAAAATCACATGTTAGACTAGCAACTAAACCTGCCCATGAGCCAGATAGCCTGCCCAACACAATAGGCCTGGTACGATCAGACCCAGATCTTAAATTTTCGGTTTCAAGCATGCTCGACCTAAAAACAATATTTTTTTTAAATAAAATAATATATATTATTTAAATTTAATTAAAAATATGTAAATATTAATATAAAAATAACTTTTTAATAATTTGAATAATGATTTATACTTAAATAGGTCAGCTAGGCTAAATTCAGCCATGAGCTTATAATTTAAAAACTTTTCGGACCGTGGCTAAGCCCATAGAACATAATTAAGATTTTTTCGAGCCGGACTGGGCCAAATTCATTCCTAGGCTTAGAATTCAAAATTATGTAAAAATGATTACATTAACATAAAATTAAAAAATGATGTAAAACATACTTAAACTCGAACCCAGCCTGAACCCGAACCTGAACCCGAATAGGCCGAAACCCTAGTGGACCAAAACCTAAATTGGTCGAACCTGAATAAATCCAAACCAGAATTAGTTCGAACCCGAAAGAACTTAAACCTGAATCAGTCTGAATTTGAAAAAACTCGAATCCAAAATGACCTGTCCTGAAATCGCCTAATTGCCACCTCTAGGAGGTCCCACTAATTTTTTTTCCATTACATCATTCGATGCATTTGGATGCATCTTGGTTCAACTATAATTTCATTGGTCGATCGATCAATGCTATATTTATGTAAATGATGAAATTGGTTAGGAAGGAATTTAAACTATTGATAATAGTAATAGATTAGTTATTGTAATAATAAAATTCAATATTAGTAATAAAATTTGCATTTAAATTTAATCGCAATGGTCGTGCTAGTGATGTGAGAATAAAAAAGAATCATTATAGATATTAAATTAAAATATTTTTATATATAATAAATAATTAAAATTTATATTTATATTAAATAATAAAATATAAATAAAAGTAATTTATGTTAAATAATTATTAAAAATTATTAAAATTATATTTCTATTAAAAAATTATATTTATATTAAATAATAAGATATATATTAAAAATATATTTATATATTAAATATTAATTAAAATATTATTTTTATTAAAAATAAATAAATTAAAAAATTGAAGGGGCTTTTTTTCACTTAGTGGTTAGGGTTTAGGGTAACATGTATATCTGGTAACATGTATCATGTAACATCCGATGTTTAGAATTTTTAGTAACGTGTATATTTGTTCCGTGATTTTTCTAATAGATTATTTAACTATTTAATTTATTTAATTTTTATTCTAGTTTTGTTTTAACCATTTGCTCATTTTGCAGTAGTTTGGAGCTAAAAATCTTAAGGCATTTAGTGTTTTGTATATTTTATATGGACTATTTCCTATCCCTTTTGCAAATTTTATTTTAGTTCAATACTGGTATAATTTTATACATACTGTCGCATTTGATTTATAATCAATGCTGCTTAACTTGGTTCGTCTTTGTTGCTTTTTGACATGTCTAAATTTGTAGTATTAGTCGTTGGTATTGTGTTTTACTGCTTATGTATATCCTTACTGTTCTGGATAAATGTTTATGGTCTTTGAGAATTTTTACTTCATCGAGTATATTCTGTTTAAAAAGAAAAACAAAATTATTTCTTTATTATATAATGCTATGTGGCTTAATGAAATTTTGCCTTGGGCTTTGTGCTTGCTTTTTCTTCAATTAATTTTATCTATATTTATAAAATTTGTTTATTCGAGAACTTGCAATTTTTTCTCCATTAGTAAGCATGGCAATAATAATTTTTTTCTTGTTTGGCTCATTCATGTCAGTGCTTAAATAATAGTTTATCTTGATATTGCTTCACCACATGCTTCTATCATCAATCTGTGTGGGTGGAATCTGATTGTTTTATCAACTTGATAATTTTTGCTTAAATTTTATGCTATTGCTATATGTTTTATTTCTATAAGTACAATGTGCCCATTATTATCATTGTTTTCATTCATTTATATATCTTTGATTGGTTGTGATTCAAGTTCCATTTTTTATGAGTATGTATACTGTATAACATATCTAGTACATACTCTATTCAGTGATTGAGTTAATTTTCTTTAAATTCTATCATTATCATTGTTTGTATTAATGATTTCATTTATCTTGTATTGTATCAAACTTGAATTTCACAAGAGAATTTTCAACTTGTTTTACAAGATTAAAAGTTGAGACTAAAAGTTTATCTTGTTATTTTATAACAGATGGCTGAATCGAATAATGGTGACATAAGTGCGCTTGTTGCGCAGTTATCCTCACAGAATGCAAATGCGTCTGTTACGCAACTAACCTCGCTGAATGCAAGCATGCATGCTGCGTCGTTGCCCCCATATGCTATGCATAGAGAAAAGCCCAAGAAGTTCAAAAGGATGGACTTCAAAAAATGGCAGTAAAAGATGTTGTTTTACCCAACAACCCTGCATTTGGCCAGGTTCCTGAAAGAATAGACTCCAGTACTTCAAGAGGGAGAAACAGATGCTAACATAGTAGCTTTGGTTGAGGCATGGAAGCACTTAGATTTTTTATGCAAAAATTACATCTTGAATAGGTTGGACGACTCATTGTATAATGTATACAATCTGATGAAAATAGCAAAAGAGCTGTGGGAGCCTTTAGATCAATAATACAAAATCAAGGATACCGGCAAAATGAAATTTATAGTTAGCAAATTTTTTTATTTTAAATTGGTGGATTCCAAGATTGTGATTAGTTAGGTCTAGGAGTTTCAGTTGATCCTTCATGAGATTAGTGCGAGGGGATGGTACTAAGCGAGTCATTTCAGGTGGCCACATTAATTGAGAAATTACCTCCATTGTCGAAAGCTTTAAGAACTACTTTAAGCATAAAAGAAAAGAAATAAAGTTAGAAGACCTGATTTTTGACTAAGGATAGAAGAAGACAACTGAGGTTTTGAGAATTGAGTTAGGATTTAATTTTTTAAAGCCAAGGCAAACATTATGGAACATTTGCCTAAAACCAACAAAAAAAAGACTGTTGGGTCAAGTTCCTGCCAAGGCAACAAGAGAACAGGTGTCAAGAAGTTCACAAGAACTTATTTTATCTGCAACAAAACTAGACACCATGCAAAAGACTACCATCAGAATCTGAACAAGAATAAGAAAAGAAAAGCTCAAGCCAAGATGGTTGATGATAATGAGATTGAGCTGGCTGTTATAGTGTCAGAGGTGACCTTGGTAGATAACCCGAAGACATGGTGGGTTGATACCCATTCTATCTATCATGTCTGCTCTGACAGGAAGAGTTTCATCGCGTAAAAAAAAGCTACTCTTGAAGAGCAACTATATATAGAAACTCTTCAGCTTGTAAGGTTTTGGGCCATGGGAAGGTGATGCTCAAGATGACCTCCAAAAAAAAGTTGACTTTAAACAATATTGTTCATGCCCCTGAGATCCGCAAGAATTTAGTATCTGGCTCACTATTGAGCAAGAACGGATTTAAGTTGGTCTTTGAGTCAAACAAATTTGTATTCTCAAAATGCAAGATGTTTGTGGGAAATGGTTATTTATGTAATAGGCTCTTTAAGCTCAATACAATATAGGCTCTTTAAGCTCAACACAATAATCGTTGTAAAGAACAAGAATATCAGTAAAGCTAGTTCTTTTTCTTTTTATTTGTTTGAGTCTTTTAATCTATGGCATGGTAGATTAGTTTTATAAACTATAAGACTTTGTGAAGGATTAGCAATTTGGATTTGCTTTCTAAAATTCAGATTGATAAAAATTATAAGTATAAAACTTATGTGGAATCCAAATTTGCTAAGGCTTCATTCTAAGAAGGAGCGAACCTCTAGATTTAATTTACACAGATATCTATGATTTAAAGTTCATGCAAACTAGATGTGGTAAAAGATATTTCATTGCTTTTATTAATGATTGAATGAGATATTATTACATCTATTTTCTAAGAAACAAAGATAAGGCCTTTCAAAGATTTTGAACTCTTTAAAATTAAGGTTGCAAATTAACTAAGTAAGCGGATTAAGGAAATAAGAAGTGATAGAGGTGGTGAATAAGATGCATCATTTAATGAGTTCTACATAGAACCTGGAACTATCCATTAAACGACCGCTCCTTTTGCAGCTTAACAAAATGGTATTGCATAGAGCAAAAATTAGACGTTGAAAAAAATGATGAATGCTTTGTTGATAAGCTTGGGGTTACCATAAAACTTGTAGGGGAAGCCATTTTAACGGCCAACTATATATTAAATAAAATACTTCATAAAAAATCAAACAAGACACCATTTGAGTTATGGAAGGGTCGAAGACCTTCTTATAAATACATGAAAGTTTGGAGGCATCTTGCGAAGGTAGTGATTTTG
Source organism: Adansonia rubrostipa (assembly GCA_038381775.1). Classification (NCBI taxonomy): domain Eukaryota; kingdom Viridiplantae; phylum Streptophyta; class Magnoliopsida; order Malvales; family Malvaceae; genus Adansonia; species Adansonia rubrostipa. The sequence continues at coordinate 42,711 of JBBYHM010350201.1, forward strand.
CCACCTAAAAAAGGTCAAGATTGGACCTAAAACTATAGATTGCATATTATGCAAATAACAGTGCAACTTATCATTTTCTTGTGTATAAGTAGAACATCACTAACATTCATGTTAATATGATTATTGAATTGAGGAACGTTTCTTTTTTTTAAGATGTATGTCCCTACAAGGAACACAAGAAAATAAGACTACAAAAAGAGCCCACGAGGACTTGAATAATGATCTATAAGTGGATGGGGAGGAATAAATGAAACCTTGAAAGAGCAAATAGGATAAAGTACCAACTACTTATGGTTCTGATTTTCTAACATTTTTGCTAGAAAGTGAACCTCAAATGTTTAAAGAAGCTATGTCATCTCTAGAAACACCATTTTGGCAAGAGGCTGTTAACTATGAAATAGAATTCATCATGCAAAATCATGCATGGAAACTAATGGATCTTCCTTAAGGATAAAAATCGTTAGGATATAAATGGATATTTAAGAGGAAGATAGGGGCAGATGGATATATAGACAAGTATAAAGCATGGCTTATGATTAAAGAATATAAGCAAAAGGAATGGCTTGATTATTTTGATACGTCCTCACTAGTTATGAGGATAACATCTATTTGAATGTTAATAGCTATTGCAACCTTTAACGATCTCGAGATACACCAAATGAATGTTAAGATTACTTTCCTAAATGGAGAATTAGATGAAAAAATCTATATAGAACAACCCGAAGGGTTTATAGTTTTGGGTCAGGAAAGAAATATGCTGAGGCTTGTTAAATCATTATATGATTTAAAGTAAGCATCGAAACAATGGCATCAAAAATTTGACAAAACAATATTGTCAAATAGGTTTTGCATTAATGAATACGATAAATATGTATACATAAAGTATACAAATAAAGAATATGTCATTGTTTGTCTATAAATAGACAATATGTAGATCTTAGATAGTAATGATGAGATTATTAAAGCTACCAAATCATGGCTGATTGTTAAGTTCGATATAAAAGATATGGGTATAGCAGATGTGATTTTATGAATTAAAATTGATAAATCACAATAGGGCTGGGTATTAACTCAAGATCATTATGTGAACAAGATTTTTGAGAGGTCTATAAAATGATACCAATATAACCAAAACACCTATAGATGTAAACTTACATCTAAGGAAGAATACTAGTAACGTAATATCTTACGTTGAGTGTTCGCGTATAATTGGTAGCTTAATCTATCTGATAAATTATACAAGACCAAATATAGCTTACCCAGTAAGCAAACTGAGTAGAGTTACTAGTAATCTGGGACAGGATCATTGGAAAGCAATCATGAGAGTACTTAGATATCTAAGATACAACTTAAGTTATAGACTGCACTATATAGGATATCCAGCTTTACTAGAAGGATACAACGATGCAATTTGGATATCGGATACTAAAAACTAAAAATCCACTAGTAGATTTATCTTCACTATCGGAGGAGCTATAGTGTCTTGGAAATCTTTTAAACAAACGTGCATAGCTAGGTCCAGGATGTGATCTAATTTAATTGCTTTAGATAAAGCTGGAAAAGAAGTAAAGTGGCTTCAAAATTTTTTAAAATTTATTCCATGTTGGCCTAAATTTGTGCTAGCAATATGCATACATTTTGATAGTCAATCTGCAATTGGTAGGGCATAGAGTTGTTTGTATAATGGTAAGTCTTGACATATTCTTCGAAAACAAAATACGATTAGACAATTGCTCTCAAATGGGATTATCTCTATTGATTATGTGAAATCAAAAGATAATATCGTGAATTCGCTTACAAAAGGTTTAATAAGAAAGCAAGTTTATGAATCATCGAAGGGAATGAAGCTTAAGCTTATAAATTAAAATTTACATAATGACAACCTTACATAATTTACTGGAGATCTTAAGAATCTAGGCTCAAAAGGACAAGTAAATTATGTTAACTTAGTGAGAGCACTGAAAGAGTTAAACACTCTTACCCATTCCTATGGTGAATCACTACTGCCTGTAAAGGTGTTAGGTTAAGCTATGCTTTTGATGATTCTTATAGCTTCATAAAATCAGGTAGGGTATTGCAAGATACTCTTAATAAGAAATCACCTATGTGAGTGTGAAATGTGGTCATTTCTATGAGAACTGATAAGGCTGAAATCTCTATATTACTCTTTGAAACCAAGGCATGTTTGGGGCCAAAACGAATACAATTGTGAGAACCAAGGGTGTTCGAAGAGGGATTATGTGACACCTATTGTCTTGGTTTACAAGAAAGACTGAATAGTTCAAGACATGAAGTTTACTAATTAGCCGAGTAAATTCGATAGTTGCCACTATGGAAGGTTCAAGGCTAAAAGCTAACTATCCTGAGGCAATATCTCTTCAATTTATTCTATTTCATATTCCAAGGCAATTTGTCATCTTATTCGAATAATTTTCATTCATATGGGGGATTATCGGATATCAATAAGATAATTTATGTGTATAAATATGAAATACGTATACTAATACGTAGGTTGTCGTACATAAATACACGATGCATAAATACGATGCATGATTGATATCCGAGGTGAATGAAAAATTTTTCTCATAAGACCCACTTGAAGAGGAAGATAATCTAGTTTGGATAAGATATTCCATTTGAATTTTTTTTTAAAAAATTGTAATCTAAAATTTAAATTTAAATTTAAATTATGATATTATATAGATTTTCAGAATCTAAATTTAAAATTTAAATTTTAAAATTTGAAAAAGATTTTATCCAATTAAATGTTATCAGATTACGTTTTAACATCTATAAATAGGTGCAAAACTGGAGAAGGAATAACACACCAAAAATCATCTTCCTTTCCTCTACTCCTCTTTTTTCCTATATTCACTCGAGAGAGAATTTAATTACTTTTGATTCGTAGTATTGTGCTTATAAATGCTAACAATCATAATGTGATCGAGGAGGCCTAGGAGACGTGTTGCAAATTCTATTGAGCACACTAGTGGCAGACAATAAATATCTTAAGGTCGTAAATTTAGCCTTGACTCGATCATGTAACATCCGATGTTTCGGATTTTCGGTAATACATATATTTGTTTCATGATTTTCCTGTTAGATTATTTAATTATTTAATTTTTATTCTAGTATAGTTTTAACTGTTTGTTCATTTTGCATTAGTTTGGAACTAAAAGTTTTTGTGTTGTATCTCAATTCATTCAATATATTGTTTGTCGTATTGATTCAATATAAAGAAAATTTTGTGTTAGTCATATCTCAATACATTCATATCTTAATACATTCATATATTTTGCATAATTTGTAATGGTAATGCAATCTAGTGAAAAATTTATGTATTCATGTTATATTAGTGTTTTTTAATTTTAAGTATTATAAATTTATATAAATTTTTATACATTGATAATCCATTTCAAATATATTTTGACATGTTCGTACATTCATCTCATGTTCATATTATTTTGTGTCATGAGTTTAATTATTTTTTCAATTATGTTTTCGTAGTGTCCCAATTTATCCAACATTTTGAATAATTTATAAAAGTAATTTAATTTTAAGTTTAAATTTATTTATTTAGAAGTTAGATCATTACATCTACCATATATCAATGTAATATCATATTCAATATTTTAAAATTTTTTTCCAAAACATAAGACATATTCTACTCATATAAAATTTAAGAAAAATAAATAGGTCTGGCAAACAAAACAACATATAATATAAAATTAAAAAAGAGTGACACTAGATAAAACTTTAAGATCTCAAGATTTTAAACCTTTTTCTTTAACATTGAAACAAGCTTTCATTGATAAAAATTGAATTTTTTAAATTTATCTACTTAAATTTGCGGTAATAAATATGTGCGATAAATGGTTGCTGGATTTAAACATTGATACATTAACTTATGTAAATATTTATGTGATCATGCATTTACATGTTTATTTGTTCCTTTATTTGGTTATTTATTTGTCTGTAATTACCAATATAATCGAATATAAAGTTTACTTTTTTTTTTTTGGAACTAAAGTATTTAAATCTAAACTCATATGAAAGGCTATCGAACTCAATTGCGTAGAACTTGAAATAGTATTGTAGAATTACAGGGTTCAAAGGGCATAAATGTTAAATCATAGAATTACAAGCTATCATTGTTTCTATGTACTTTATTAAAAGGAAATGAAATCCATTTTCCCCTCGGTCTAGGCAATTTTTTTTTAACTCAACGAGATCTATATAAGAAATTTAAAGTTCATAGTTCATATATAGTTCTTTAAGTGTGTGTGTGTGTATATATATATATATATATATATTTGAAACAAAATTTAGAAAAGAATGGAGGTGAAGGGAGTGAGGATTAAGGATCTTGGAAGACCATCCTATGGGGTTGTATACTTCCTGTTTCTCAGTTTTTCACTGTGAAATCTGCGATGACGAAGTGTCTTCTTCTCTACGCAAGGAACTGCGAGTCCTAAAACAATTCATTGGTTGCCCACATTGTTCATTGCTTTGGTGGTTTCGTGAGCGTTCAACCAGATGATCAAACAGAACTTTTCTTGTTTCTTGAATACGCTCCAGGAGGTAGACTGTTGGATTTGATGAAAAGGTATGGCGGCAAAGTAACTGAAAGAGACGTTAAGGGCTATGCGAAGATGATACTGGAAGGGCTTGTCGATATTCATAAAAAAAGATATATTCATTCTGATCTAAAATCAGGTAATATTCTGGTTTTTCCTCCCAAAGATGGTATTGGTTTAAACACTTTAAAGATTGCAGACTTCCGTCGGCCTGTCATAGCTTGGAGGATTTGCGAGACAAGCTTCTGAGGGGAGAAACACCCAAAATCCCAGAAAACATGTCGAATGTTGGGAAGGATTTCTTAAATGCTTCGCTAGGAACCCAAACCAAAGGTGGACGGCTAGCATGCTGTTATAAAACCCTTATTTTCATCTCCCAGTACCGGAACTGATCATGACCTTATTTCCAGAAGCACGAGGTTGCCCAGATCTCAACTCATCCCCTTCTTCAACAAATGTTCAAGAGAACAAATCATTAACCCAATTTCCAAAGGGTTCCATACATAAGCTATAACTTATTCCCATCTGGAAGAAGAGGTTTTCTTGATTTTGAATTGTGAAGTTGGGCGTGTATGTATTGCAAAAGTTCCAGAGCTATAACCAACATCATACCTGAAAGTTGAGACCGCCATCGAAAACTTTGCAGACAACTTGCCGCTAAAGCGGTTCTAGTCCTTTGTTTACTTTGTTTCTTTTCTTGATTTCCTCTTGACGTTTTATTAATGCACTGATCTCGTTTTCTTTTAATAGTACACTAACTTCTGAGTTATGAAATGTTACTGACTTAAACTAATTTCCTATATCTGAAGTCCTTAATATTTAAGTACTTTATTCTTCTTTGTAATTGAGTTATTATAGTTTTGCTGACTGACCACATAGTTTTTTATTTTTTTTTCCATTTCCTAAAATAATTTCCATTAATAGAATTAATTTCAGTGTAATTTTGATGAGTGATATACTTTCTCTAACATAATTTCGTGCAAAAAAAACCCATTTTCATTATGGATTATCACGTGCCCATTACGTAACTAAATCACCGAACTTCTTTGGTCATTTAAATTATAGATTAGAAATTATAAATTATTGCCGATCCTGTAAAAGAATTAGGGCGAGCAATTGGTTAATTTAATCATGGATAAAGATTGAATTAACTAAAATTATATATTTTATAATCGAATCGAGTAAATTTTATGAATTAACCAATCAATCGATAATTGAAATGCACTGATTAATTTGGTCGTTTAAGTGAATTAAACGAATAACCGAAATTTAATAAAACCTTTTAGCCTGAATTTCTATATTAAAATTTATTTTTTAGACCATTTAGTTAGAATTTATTTGATGAGTATGGTGCATGGATTTACAACATGGTGAGTCTATTTATCGAGCTATATAAATTTATTATATTGATCTTCAGCTTTATCTAAAGGATTATAGATAATGAGAAATAAAATATGTTGTTAGATGGATTAATTCGGCTAATCACGGTAGATGGCAACTGTGAAACAAGGTTCAGTAAACAAATGAGCATTCTGCTTCAGGAAATAAGTGCATTAGCAGCATATGCACACGGTAAACCATATAGCTGCCAATGGCGACAGGAACACACACAACTCCTGATATCTACAATATTTGTTCGCTCGGTTGAGACAATCTGAAACTCAACCTCATTAGCTCTGAGTACTTGGTAGCAGTGAGCATCTGCGATTGCCTCTGAAATTCGCTTCTCAGCTGATGGCATAAGAATTGAGGTCCATCTCATTCCCATTTCGCAGCGATTGTTAAACCAAGAGGTTAGTTGATGGCGAATATGTTCCATCATTTGCACAATGTGGAGCTCATGACAATCAAGGGCCCAATTATACAACAATTCAGTCACACCTAGTGTAAAGCGGCCATATCGCACTCCTTCAAAATATGCTACTGCCCAAGGCTGGGGAGGGAGGAGATGAAACCATTGTATAATCTCCTCTGAACTCTCTACCATTTCTCCAGTTTTGCTCTCAATCTCGGCAGCAATGACAGCACAAACAGCATTTCAGAATATATTAACCAACCTTTTGTTCTTGGATGACGGAAATTTTCATTGACATAACGTAGACAAAAACCATGAAAAGCACTAGGAAAATGGGTTTCTACAGTGTCTACAATTCCTTGCTGTCTTTCAGATAGTATTGTAAGTCTAGGCATGTTTTCAGCGTTTAAACCTAGAAGCTTCTGCAACTCAGACATGAACCCCATCCAATTTTCATCACTTTCCACATCAACAATTGCAATTGCCAAGGGAAACTACGAATCATCAGCACCAACAGCTGAAGCACAGAGTAACACACCCAAGTATTTTCCTTTCAGATCTGCCTTATCAAGTTCCAGAAGCGGTCTAAAAGCATTTATAAACCCGTAGATGGATGCATGGTAAGAAATAAAGAGGCGCTTGAAACAATATTCTTGTGCAGAGGCAAAACTGATGCAACACTTCCAGGGTTGGTTTTCCTTATTTGCTCACAGTATGCGGGAAGAAGACGATACCCTTCTTCAAAAGTCCCATGAAGTGCAGCCACACTTCATTCCTTTCCACGCCAAGCTTGCATATAAGAAACAGCAACTCCATGCTGATAGCCGATATCTTGCAGGATTTCTCTAGCTTTGTACTGTGAGTTATCCCGAATGTGTGCTTCTACTGATCTCGCAACCCAACCCCCTGATGCTTGCTGATGATGGAGGCTGTAGACCCCTTCACATGAATGCTCACCATGTTCTAATTGAGAAAGTTGAAACTTCAGGGCTTTTGCTACATGGACACGCCATGGACAACTTTCTTTGGAGCACTTGGCTATAAATCGGCTGCGATCAAATTTCACTATCCTAAGATCAAAATGCAATGCTACAGCGATATCTTTTAAGGTTCTTCGGCAACTCTCAACATCAGGAAATTCTTGTCCAATAACTAATGAATGTTCTACAAGTGCATGAGAAGTATCAGGCACAACTAAACCATGATCAGCCATGAATACAAGAAATGAAGGAAGCAATAGTCTGATGTGATTCAAAGAGCTCCCTCCCTTCAATAAACATAATAAAAAATTTATCCTAGGAACTGCTTCAAAAACAGCACATATAGACTCTTAATTAGGTAGCCAAAGTAATATATTTGGGGGTAGGGGTTGTGAGAGGTAGCCAGAATAAACTAGGGGATCATATGAAAATAAGTATACCATTATAACTAATCAACATAGAGATGGAAACAAATTTCTTCTCAACAGATCAGTAACACCGCCAGCAAACTCCCTTTTTAAGCTGTCAGTCAGTGAAGCAACTGATTGGGCACCCAAAAGGATTATAAAACGCATCTGTGACAGAAAAATAAACTAGTTAGTAGTTACAAGATAACCAAATTTAACGGTAACCTCTACATCTATAATGGGAAGAAAAACGGGGAATAGGAGTTTCAGGAATTCATTGCAGGCAATCGACAAATATCTGCATAAACTAATTATAACAATTAAAAGAAAAGGAATAAGGCATATCAGAATAATGAAAAAGGTGAAAAAAGTATAAAATTGAAATTTAAAAAAAATAATGCGATGTGCGTCAATTGCTATGTCCGTTAGACATGGATACCAAGAGCCAACCATCAAGAACAAAGAGTATTAATTTAGCAATTCTAAAATAAATGGGGTTACTTTGCAAAATTTTGTATCTTGATAAAGGGAAGCCCCTTATGTCTCAGGCCCGAGGAACACACCAATAGATTAGAGCCAAACCAACATTAAACCTAAAACCTAGAGAAGGAGAAGCCACCTATTGTCACTGCAACAAGAGGAAACTTGTGTATGTTCGTGAAGAAGTATCAACATGCAAGTTTTCAATAAGAAAATGTCTCTCTGATAAAGGACCACCTCAGGGTTTATCTTTAATTAGGAATCGAAGATAGCGTATAGATCTTTTATATAAAAGCATTAAAAGGAAGTCGTCTACGAGATTTAATCAAACAAAATTAAATACCATTCACTATTACTTTTGCCAAGGAGGTTTACAAATTTTTTACAGCCGATTGATATTGAAAGTTACTTAATCATCCGATAAACTTAAGAAACGTAAAAACTGATTTAATTCATTCTTTTAAATAAACTAAAAGCAGAAAATACAAAAACATTCTTGATATCCAGCAGAAACCCATTCATTCAACCAAAAGATTCCACAGCTTCCTTTTCAATAACGGCTTCACATTCTTTCCCTTTAAACCAACAATTTCTTCTCCTTCTTATTCCTTGATAGATATCCAATGTATCATTTGTTGTTTATATTACACCCTAATTCACCACACTACACTACCTAATCATTTTTGCTTTCATTATGGGTTCATATATTTTTGCAATTCCATCAGAAAAGGCTGTCATCAAAGATCCTGTAGGTGTAACCTTTATGAAGACTACAGAGATCAGCATTACAGCACAAATTGATAGTTCTGAAACAGGCAGGTATTATACTTGTACATCAGCTGTGTCACCATCAAAGATGCATCTTCCGTGCCCCAGAAACATTTCAGTTCAAAACCAATCTTTAACTGTTTGAAAGTCTAGATTTGAAAAGACAGTATTGTAAGATTTCATCTGACTAGGATAGGCTAACCTGAAAGTTTGACATAACCAAAATAGACTTGAACCAATGGGAGCAGCGCAAAATGATAAAACCTAACCAAAATATCCTACTCATCTAGCCTGAAAGCCTACATATATGAAGCCAATTAACACCAATAGTCCATGAGTAAAATCTAACAAACTCAAAATAACCTAAAATTGAAGCCGACATGGCTCACCTGATTGTCACCTCTTGTTCATGCAACTAAAATTAGGCTAAACTCTGCGGAGAATAAAAAACATTTAAAGTTGGCAGGTATTTAGCAGAACGAATGAAGAGGCATTCGATGATGTGAATGAGGGCAAATCAGTGATATAAAAAAAAATAGCGCAATCATGTCTGTGATTTTCTAAGCAATCACATTCAGGACAGGAAAAAGGCAGTTGTGCCTTACCCATGACTAGAAATCGTTAAAAGCTATTCAAAAATTCTTTAACGAAAAAACAAACATTTTGTTTACAATTAACAGATCACAAAGGGTGATATAACAGAATACTAACTTCACCTAAATCTGTCAAGACTTCAAATCCTAATTACAAAAGTAAAAGAAGTTAAATGCATAAAATAATTAAAACAACATAAAAGGATTCACTAACACTGTTCCATTCAAACAAAGGCCCATAGACCACATAGTTACTAAATTCCAATTTCCAAAGATTTGGAATTTAATAAACTTCCCTTTTAACATAGGAAAATGACCAAGCGTTAATCAACATGGCATAATCACAGACCAAGCCATAATCAAAAGTAAGAGATATCTTCTTCCAGTAATAAAGTTCATTGCTCAAGGAAAGATAAGAGGAATTTTGATACATTAATTATAGTATAAAAACTTAAAACAAATTCTAGTAAAAGAGAAATTACCCATCCCACGACAAGATAATTATAGTAGAGGCAATACAATCGAAACTAAATGCTTTCAATTCAATGCCACAATTCTTACTACAGTGAATAAATGCAAATCCATGGGCTACTTTTAACAGCTAAAATCAAGTTACCTTCAACTATGTTAAGAAACAAAAATAACACTTTGAGTCCTTAAAAGCAAGCAATAATTCAATAATCAAAAGTTACATGCAACTGAAAACACTGAAATTATAAAACGGCTAAATTTAAGGGGGTGAACACTAAGCATAATCTAAATTTACATTAATCTCTATAAAAATATTAAAAGATTAATGCTTTCTCTTAACTCCGCTGATCACTTTTTTTTTTAAATATTAATTTAAATTAGTTCACTTTCTTTCACCAAAAACTACAAAGTTAAATACCCAATTGATCTAAACTTATAATTGTAGATATCTTTTCGGCCAAAATAGATTATGTTATTTTAAAAACCTTATAAGAATTCTTTATTTTTAATTTTAAAAAAATAAAAATTATTTCTTTTTTTGTCCAAACATATTTTTGCTTTTTTTTTTATATATAAATTAATTCTTTTTATGTCTAAACCCTAAACGCTGTTTTGGCTTTCGAAAGAGAGAAATAAAGACCAAAAATAGCAGTCAAAACATAGTCAAATTTTATATTGGAGTTCGTTTTTTTATATATTATTAATAGAGTTTTTTTTTAATTTTACAAGTAAATTAAAAAATTAATACATATTTTTATTTATTTTTTAAATTATTATTTTTACTTTTAAATATATATTAATAGTATATGTCAGCGTAGTAACTTGTTTGAAAATAAAAGTGGTAATTTTTGTTTTACATTTCGGATAAATTTACTTTTTACTATACATATATATAATTAGTATATAATTTTTGTTTTTTGTTTTTTTTTCCTAGAAAGGTAAAACTTGCGTATAAATTAAAATGTGTACCCAACTTTAGCAGCCACCGCAATGCAGAGGGGGATGAGCCCAACCAAAACATATCGAGGCAAGTCATGGTTCCTGTTAGTAGCTTGGTTAAGGGTTACTGAGTTGCGCTTGGGCTTCAAAAACCCCCACGTTTACTAGAGCCGAAAGTAGGACAAGACATTGAATTCTAGACAAATTGAAACTAATTATCAAAGCTCCACATTTTGCTTGGAGACAAACTTTCTTAAAGCATCTTCCATCAGTGGCATCCAACTGCAATTCTCCAATTCGATCTATTTTTCAACAACTTGGAAACTCCTCAAACACAAGACTTTCCAAACTATTGGCTTCCAAAATTACTCCAACCACAGAAAGTATCAAGCATGGTCCAACACTCTATTCCACAAAATGGTCAGTGGTAGCGTGTAGCCCTCAAGTCAATGGCACTAATTTGACTTCAGAGAGGCATCCAGATAACCCTCAACATTGTCAATATTTTCCATCCTCTCACAATCATCTACGTCATGGGAACCTTTAATCACCCTTTCGATTGATGAAATCCGACTGACTACAGTAGCTACCATTCATGTGCACTGTTCCAATCCTTCGAGGCCTCACGGTCTAGACGATACGAACCATTATGCGAATTCGCTTTCATCAAGACCATGTCACCTTGTATTACTTTTACCACTTCACCATTGGTAGAATATCTATGCCCTTAGAAATCTAACAGGCTTTGGAACATTTGCCACACCATCCAAAGAGTGCACAACACCATTATACCTTTTTTTTATTTTCACAAAGCCAATATAATATCCTTGACTTCCACAATTTACTTGTCTCCTAAAGTAAAATTCTTGACCATCCCTTCTTGAAGCAAATCAAAATAATCATTTCGGGAGCACATGACTAACATGAGCAAAATTGAAATACCAACCATTATTAGAATTTACATCCATAACTTCCGAAATCGCGAGGATGATATCATTGAGATTATCATTACTAGTAACGAAACCGTACTCACCTTTGTTTCTGTAACTTATTAGTATATAGAGATCTAAAATCATTAAAAATTGAAGAAGGTTTTAAGGCATATAACATGCTACTTTTTTGAGGGTTTATTTGTTCCCATCAATAATCTAGCATGCGAAAGAGTTACTGATGTATAAACATGAAGGATACAAAGAAGCTTAATAATTGATGGTGTTTTGCATTGACTACATCAATCTACTATGCACCAAGCACTATGTAGCATGTTAGGTTTTTTATCCAAATTCCAATTGAAAGTGAGTTTAAATGCTTGTAAGATTCTATTGTTTGTAGATTATTTTATCATTAAATTTATTTTATCAGTTAATATTCTTAATAAGGAAAAAAATCTTTGTAAATAATTTGGTGATCAAGTAATTGTCCCTATAAATATGGGATAGGTGTAGATTTTTAGAATTAAGGATGAAAGAGACGTAAACCTTACAAGAGCTCACTGTGGGAAGATGATTTGTAGTTTTCTCTACAAAAGTTAATATTTGTGTACTGGATGGTTTATAACTTTATCTGTGCAAAAGTTAGTAGTGTGTTGATTTTGAGGGGCGTTTGCAACTTTATCCATGCAAAAGTTACAAGTTGTTTGTGATGAGGGTTTGTAACTTTATTCGTGCAAAAGCTAAAAGTTAATTCGTGATGATGTTACTCTTTTAAGGTCGTAGACGTAGGCCAGAGGGGTTAAATCAAATTAAAATCTTATGTTTTTTATTTCTTTCTTGTTGATGTTTTTGTAAGTGATTCCCAACTTAGCAAAATTATCAAAATTCTATTAAGAATTTCTTCTTGAGTTTTCTATCTATATCGTCCAATAAGAAAAGCTTTATTTATAAGCAAATACTTATATCTTTATATAGACATAACTTATCCAAATAGATATCCATTTGAATGGTCATAACATCTGGTAAATAACCAATTGTCATCACTTTTAATAAATAATTAAGAGATATAACTTTATAATTATTGAAGACATAGTTATTCAATTATTTTGAAAATGTTCCAACATAACCTTCATCCACTTTGGTAGGACAAACCCATTGAAAGTGTCCATGCCTTTTGCATCAAAAAGCACTGAACATTGCTAGATCTAGACTTGTCACTCTTAGATCCCTATCTAGACTTGTCGGTTGACTTGCTCTTTTGAAGCTCAACCACCAATATTGAGTCAAGTGAATCTCTAATCCCTTACTTTTATTTTAGGCTTTATAGGACATCAATGTTGCTTGTGCTTGCTCTAGTGTTATTGTAACTTTCTCAAGAATCAAAGATTCCACCCATACCTCATAAAAGTTCAGAAGTGATGCCAGATATAACAATTCCTTCTTCTTTTTCTCCACTTTTACATCTATTATTCCTAAACTACTGCAAAATGAACAAAAAAATTAAATCGATACTAGCACAAAACTAAATAATTAGATAAATAATTAAGCTTGTGGAAAACAAATATACATTTTACCAAAGATTCGAAAAGTTAAATGTTACATGATCGAGTCAAGGTTGAACCTTTGACCTTAAGATGTTTATTGCCTGCCACTAGCATGCTCAACAGAATTTCCAACATGTCTCCTAGGTCTCCTCAATCTCATTACAATTGCTAGCACTTACAAGAGTGACATTATGAACCAGAGGTGATGAAACTCTTTCTTGGACAAACAGAGGAATAGAGAGGAGTAGAAGAAAGCAAGATGAATTTTGGTGTGTTTTTCTTCACCAGTTTTACACCTATTATTAGGTGTTAGAATGTTATATGATAAGTTTTAAAAGGATAAAAGTGAGATAATATCAAAATTTAAATTTAAAATTTAGATTTCAGATAATTAATTTTAAAATCCAAACAAAATATCTTATTCAAACTAAATTCTCTTCCTCTTCAAGTGAGTATTATGAGAATAATTTTTCATTCACCTCGGATATCAATCATGCATCATATTTATGCACCATGTATCAGAATAACAATCTTCATATTGGTATATGTATTTTATACTTATACATATAAATTGGCCTATTGATATCCAATAATCCCCCACATGAATGAAAATTGTCCGAATAAGATGACAGACTAACTCTAAATATGAGAAAGAATAACTTGAAGAGTTATTGCATTAGGATGGTAGCTTTTGGCCTTGAACTTTCCATAACGACAACTATTAGATATACTTGGCTAACTAGTGAACTTGATGTCTGAAACTATTTAGCTTTTCTTGTAAACCAAGAAAATAAGTGTCACTCATCTCTTTTCGAACACGTTCGGTTCTCACAGTTATGCTTATTTTAGCCTTAAGCACGTCCTAATTTCAAAGAGTGCGCTAGAGAATTTAGCTTTATCAATTCTCATAGAAACGACCATGTTTCACAGTCGCATAAATGATTTGTTATCAAGAGTATCCTACAATATCCTACTCGATTTTATCAAGCTATAAGAATCATTAAAAGCATAGCTCAACCTAACACTTTTGTAGGCAGCACTGATTCATTATAGGAATGGGTAAGAGTGTTTAACACTTTCAGTGCTCTCACTAAGTTAACATAATTCGGTTGTCCCTTTAAACCTAGATCTTGGGATTTTCAATTAACTAGGTAGGGTTACGATTATGTAACTTTTAATTTATAGAGAATTTAGCCCTATCAATTCTCATAGAAATGGCCACGTTTCACACTGATATAGGTGATTTTTTTTATTAAGAGTATCTTGCAATACCCCACTTGATTTTATCAAACTATAAGAATCATTAAAAGTATAGCTTAATCTAACACCTCTGCAGGCAGCACTGATTCACCATAAGAATGGGTAAGCGTGTTTAACTCTTCTAGTGTTCTCACTAAGTTAACATAATTTGATTGTCCCTTTAAACCTAGATCTTGGGATCTCCAATCAACTATATAGGGTTGCCATTATTTAACTTTAATTTATAGGCTTAAATCTCATTCCCTCAATGATTTACAAACTTGCTCTATCGTTAAACCTTTTGTAAACAATTTCGTAATATTATCGTTTGATTTCACATAATCAATAGAGATAATCCCATTTGAAAGCAATTGTCTCATGGTTTTGTGTCTTCAATGAATATGTCGAGACTAACTATTATACAAACAACTTTGTGCCCTACCAATTGTAGATTGGCTATCGCAATATATACATATTCTTGGCATAGGTTTAGGCCAACATGGAATATCTTCGAAAAAATTTTAAAGCCATTCTGCTTATTTTCCAGCTTTATCTAAAATAATAAACTCAGATTCCATCGTGGATCTGGCTATGCATGTTTGTTTAGAAGATTTCCAAGACAATACAGCTCCTTCAATAGTAAAGACAAATACACTAGTGGATTTTGAGTCTTTAGCATCTAATATCTAATTTGTATAGCTAGATCTTTCTATTACAGTTGGATATCTCATATAGTGAAGTCCATAATTTGAAATGTATCTTAGATATCTAAGTACTCTCACGATTGCTTTCCACTGATCCTGTCTTGGATTATGTCCGGTCTTGTACAATTCATCTGATAAATTAAGCTATCAATTATACGTGAATACTCAACTTGAGATATTACGTCATCAATATTCTTCCTCAGATGTAAATTTACATCTACGCTTGTGTTAGCTATATTGGTATCATTCTTATTAAACCTCTAAGGATCTTGTTCAAATAACGATCTTGAGTCAATACCAAATTATCTTGTGATTTAAAAATTTTAATTCTTAAAATCACATCTGCTATAGTCATATCTTTCATATCAAACTTACTAGTCAACCATGATTTGGTAGCTCTAATGGTCTTACCATTACTACCTACGATCAATGTATCATCTACATATAGACAAATAATGACATACCCTTCATACGTATATTTTATGTATACACATTTATCGCATTCATTAATGCGAAACCCATTTAACAGCATTGCTTTATCAAATTTTTTATGCCAATTTTTTCTTGCTTGCTTTAAACCATATAATGATTTAAAAAGCTTACACACTTTCCTTTTCTGACCCAAAAATATAAACTCTTCAAGTTGTTACATATAGATTTCTTCATCTAATTCTCTATTTAGAAAAGCAATCTTAACATCTATTTGGTGTATCTTGAAATCGTTAAGAGCTGCAATAGCTATTAACATTCAAATAGATGTTATCCTTGTAACTGGTGAGTATGTATCAAAATAATCAAGCCCTTCTTTTTTCTTGTATCCTTTTATTACAAGCCGGGCTTTATACTTGTCTATAGATCCATCTGCTTTTATCTTCTTTTTAAATATCTATTTGGATCGTAATAGCTTATGCTCTTGAAGAAGATCTATCACTTCCCATGTATAATTTTGCATAATGGATTCAATTTCATTGTTAATTGTTTCTTTTTAGAAAGGTGCTTTTGGATAGCCTCTTTAAATGTTTGAGGTTTATTTTCTAGCAAACACATTAGAAAATCTAGACCATAAATCATTCGTACTTTAGCCCATTTACTTTTTTAGGGTTCTATTTGTTCTTCCTTATCTACTTTTAGATCACTACTCGAGTCTTCTAGGCTCTTTTCGTAGTCTTATCTTCTTATATTCCCTTGTAAGGAAATACATCTTTAAAAGATAAAACATTGCTCCATTCAATAACGGTATTGACATGAATGTCAAAAATGTCCGACTTATACAGAAGAAAATGATAAGTTGCACTATTCTTTGTATATCCAATGAATACACAATCTGTAATTTTAAGTTTGATTTTGACCTTTTTTAGGCGGAGGAATTGCTACCTTGGCAAAACACCCCCACACTTTCATGCATTTGTAGGAAGGTCTTCGACCTTCCATAACTCATATGGTGTTTTGTCTAATTTCTTATGGGCTATTTTGTTTAATATGCAATTAGCTGTTAAAATAGCCTTTCCTATAAATTTTAAGGTAACATCGAGCTCATCAACAAAACATTCATCATGTCTTTCAACATACAGTTTTTACGCTCCGCAATAGACTTTTTTTAAGCCAAATAAGAAGTGGTGGTTTGATGGATAACTCTAAGTTCTACGTAAAACTCATTAAACTATGCATCATATTCACCACCTTTATCACTCCTTATTTCTTTAATCCTCTTGCTTAGTTGGTTTTCAACCTCAGTTTTAAAGAGTTCAAAGTCTTCTAAAACCTTTTCTTTGCTTCTCAGCAAATAGATGTAACAATATCTTATGCAATTATCTGTTAAAGTAATGAAATACTTTTTACCACCTCTAGTTTGCACAAATTTTAAATCATAAATATCTGTGTGAATTAGATCTAGAGGTTCGCTCTATCTTTCTATCGAATAAAAAAGAGCCTTAGCAAATTTGAATTTCACGCAAGATTCACACTAGTAATTTTTAGCAATTTAAATTTTCGAAAGCAAATTTAAATTGTAATCCTTTACAAGGTCTTATAATTCACATGACCTAATCTACCATTACATATATTAGAAGACTCAAGCAAATAAGCCAAAGAATTTGTTTTATTTATCTCATCATTCTTTATTACAACACCGATTACATTAAGCTTAGAAAGCCCATCATGTAGATAACTTCTACCTACAAACATCCCATCTTTACTGAGTACAAGCTGATTTTTGTGCTAGCATCGATTTAACCATTTGTTCATTTTGCAGTAGTTCAAGAATAACAATATTACGACGTTTATTGCCTGCCACCAGCGTGCTTGACGGAATTTGCAACACGTCTCTTATCTCTCCTCGATCTCGTTGTGATTGCTAGCACCTACAAGTACAATATTACAAACCAAAGGTGATGACATTATCTTTCGGATAAATACAAGAATAAAGAGGAGTAGAGGAGGACAAAATGAATTTTGGTATGTTTTTCTTCTCCAATTTTATACTTATTTATAGGTATTAAAAACGTAATATGATAAGTTTTCAAAGGATAAAAAATCTAGATAATATCGAAATATAAATTTCCAATAACTAATTTTAAAATCAACTAAATTCTCTTCCATTTCAAATGGGTATTATGAGAATAATTTTTCATTCATTGAATATCAATCGTGTATCTTATTTATACACATTATATCTATATATGATAACCTATGTATTAAAATACATATTTCGTATTTATACACATAAATCGATCTATTGATATCCAACAACATCAACTTTCTTCAATCGGTTAATAATCCAAATGAACTCATTTATCTGTTTCATAAGGTCTCCATTCTCCTCCTTTAAGCGATATAGTTTTCGCCTAAGCTGCAACTTGTTGGAAAGAATTTTGACAAAATAAACTTCTCCAATTTGGCCCACAACATTGGAGCAAATCCCCCATCAATGACATGATTGAACACATTATCCAAGATGCAAAACTGAATAGTGCTAACATATCGTGCCTCCAGCTCCATCCATTCACCATCTTTCATATCATTTGAAATGCCTTTTCTCCTTCCCTAGCAATGGACACATCAAGTCTTGCTGTAGAGTTAGATCTTCCATCATTTTCTTTTATCGCGTGAAACAAATTTTCCCATTAAACTTTTAAATTTTAATGTCGTAGAACTAGTAATTTTAGACATTCCTTATTAAATCTTAATCTAACGAACCAAGAGCTATGATACTATTTGTTAGAAAATTGTCCAAAAAATCTAATTAAGAAATCAAGCCCACAAAAACACATCAATATTTACGTGGTTTGATGATTTGCATGCTCCCACAATCTACTATTAAGAAATTAAAATATTGTAAGATTTCTCCTAAAGGTTAACCTAAATCAACCCTAAGACCATATGTACATTCTCTTTCATTATATTCTTACAAAAGCCATTACTTAAACCTATTTTAGATTCATCTAAAGTAGGAGAAAGAGTTTCAAGTTGTTTCACTTTAAAACTCCAATGCAACTTTTCAAACTTAAAAGAATCAGCTTTATAATAGAAAAAAAAAATCAAATAGAGTAGTATTTGAATCCGATGTGAAACAAGCGATGTTGATTTTTAAACAAAAGAACACTAACAAAAAAAAAAAAGTAGCAAAATGGAAAGAGACATATTGATAAATGAGTCTACATTTCACACATGACTCAAATTAGTGCGTTTATGAGTCATACTATTGATTTGAAAATGGAACTAAAGTTAACAAATTGATAGGAACAAGTTGGGAGACAAGAAAGTGAAACATGTCATGTCCTAATTAACTCTTAAATGTTAAGACTTTCGAACGTGACTTTCGTTCACTAACATGATGCATGCATTTGTTTAAATCTTAGAGAAACAAAGGAACCATATTACTGTCTTACTTGATTGCAACTACTGTTACTATTAATATTAGAAACGATTAGAAGGGCATTTTTTGTTCGCATGGTAACCATTGGCCATTTGTTTCTTCTTTCCCCATATAATCTAAAGAAGTATGTATAAATAAATAAAAGTTGTAAAAGAAAAAAGAGTTTTATTGACTTAATGATTAATATGAACATTTTTTCATAAAAAAATTGGGTTTAAGTCGTTGTTCCCTATTAATACTTCATTAAAAAAAATTATACTGGGTTTAAAATTAAAGTTAATGCTAGTGTTTGAGTTCTTGGATTGTTTTGGTTCTATTATAATTAAAAAATACATTAAATAGGATTATGTTACAAAAAAATAACATAAATTTATAGTTAAAATTAAATTATTATGATAAATTATGTAAAACTTTTAAAGTAAAGTGCAAGTATGAAATAATACAAATACAATATAAATACACAAATATAATTCATTATATATATCATATGTAAAAAAAAATAAAGATAGATATCAAAATTTAAGCCATTTAGGTTATATTCATTCATATCCATCATTTATATATTCATATTAAGAGATAAACAATAAAATATAATCCTAACAAAAATCATACAATAACTTATAACTTATAACATCATTTAATATAGTCCTTTTTACTATTTAATCATTATAATTTTTTTTTTCATTTGATTCAACAATCAAAGTTTAAAAAAATTACTTACATAAACCCATCTTATATTATTATTTAATATTTTATTTTTTTACTGATAATTTATTAATATGAAAATTTTATTTAATAATATAAAAACAAAAAATTACTATGATCCTATTTAAAAAAAAACTATCATTATACGATATGTGACAAAAAATTTAACAATCAAAGTTTAAAAGAAAATTACTTGCATAAATCCATCTCATATTATTACTTAATATTTTAATATTTTACTGATAATTTATTAATGCAAAAATTTTATTTAATAATATAAAAATAAAAAAATTAATATGAGCCTATTTAAAAAAACTATCATTATACGATATATGATAAAAAAGTGAGAATTGTTTGAATAGTATTACATAAGAATATGATATAAAAAAATAACTAAAATAATGCACGACACGAAAAAATAACATAACAATGAGATAAATATACGAACATGTTACATAAAACAAATATGACACAAAATTCAAAATTATTTAAATAATGCTAATTAGACCTACCAATTTAAAAATTAATATAAAAAAATAAAACACAATATAACATGAAAAATAACAATAACATGACACGTATACATAAATGTGTCAAGATTTATATTGTATGAATTATTAACACTTTAAAATTTATATATATAAATTTATATAATACCTTAATATAATTATAATATAAAAATATAACATAAATACATATGAATACATAAATTTTTCTCTCCTTTCTATCTTACCACAATTGCCTTCAATTAATTAAACTCATAATTAACCCTCAATTGATTAGGTATTGTCAAAATTATCCACCCTTCAAGTGTTTCCCCTGTAATTTGGTTTTATTTACCAAATTAAAATAAGTTGATGTGTAACTTTCATATTATTTTATAAAATTTTTCATCGTATTTTAAAAGTAATTCAATATCTTTAAAATAACACCAATTTTTTTAGTAAAAATAGCAGCAATTGCAGAATAAAGGCTTTTATTTTTTATACCCATAATAGAAAAACTTGCCAAAAAAGTTCTTGACCTTTTTATTAATGAATGAAGATATATTTTATAAAAAAAAAAAACCATCATAACCTAAAAAACAGATGTTAAAATCAAATTTTAAATCTATCAATCTTAAAAAAAATCACAAATAATGAAATTGAAACTTCAAATCTATTATATGTTACTTACATTAATCAATTTAATTAAATTTGAATACATAAAAAACGTTACTAGTAAAAGAAGTAATTAAACCACGGGTTAGAAGGAGCCACTAATACACTCACCATTATCACATTATGGGATGTTATGAGGCTGCAAGAAGATTAAACAAACTTTTTCATATTTCTTCACAGATGAAAGAGATGCAAATCGAAATAATATCATCACAAAACGGAAAAATAAAAGTTTGAGCGTAAATTTTCCAAAAAAGTAAATTACTTGTTACTACAATGCTTAACGGGAGCATTATTGACTAAAATGCTGAAAGATGATGTCTTCCGTACGATACAATTGAGATGTTCGGGGAACTGATGCACACCCATCACCACGCCACAGGCATCTGATGCAATTTCTTAGCTTGATAAAGTGGGCAAAATATATATATAAAAAAAAAAAAAACATGAGGAACTAGTTTATTAGGTTCTTATGTTGCTTCGGCTCTTCATTTCTTCAGTAGAATCCATATTCAATGCAAATTTGAAGAATGAGGGTATGGCTGTTGACCCTCCGAATATATGAACAATTTAGGGAAAAAAAAAATTGCACATACACCCGTCACTTATGAGTCTGATGCACATAGATTAGGCCTGATCTCAATCCCCTGGATAAGGAGACCACCCTTCCAGTGACCACCCTTCACCTCCAAAACACTCATTTCCAGTTCCCCATCAATGCATCCTTCATTGAAGAACTCACCCAGCTCCATCTCCAGCCACCCATCTGCTCTAGCCTTTGGGTACTGATCATCACGTGCTGGAGGAGGCACAGATGCATGCAACCCCAAGAAACGGCTTCGGTTAAATAGCCCAATTCGCCTTGATCGCCTTGGTACGATCTGGTAATGCTGTCTCTGGCCTCTTTCTGCATCTAAATAGGCAGTTCTCGTACTAACTTCAGTGCCAACAAGTCCAACACTAACCTCCACGGGTTGATAATCAAACCCGTAAGCTCCAGTCGTTTCCTTGAAGACAAGGTAAGCCTTGTAGTGCGTCATGGGTGATAGCATAGAGATAGTAATCTGCCCACGGATTTCAAGCCAACAAACACTAATAAGCTCAGCCACCTCTTCAAACCTGTTTTAACATGGAATGTTTACATGTTAACAACAATAGAAAATAAATTGCAAAAAAGGAGCTGAAGGGGAGAGGTTGGGGGGGGGGGGTGAGAAGTACAACACCGATCCACCATACTTTTTTCTTAGGCACTGTGCAATATATATATATATAGAATTAGTTTTGCACACCACGTATTATTAATATTTGTTTAATTCAATTTTCATATTTTATATTTTTCATGTAAATCATACACGTTGAATTTTAAGTAAATTAAAAATATTTAACTATTTGTCTGATGTGAAAAACTTTCAACTGTTAAATTTAAATTAAAAAATATAATAGAAATATCATATCGATTATAAATTTTATGTGCACGACAAATATAATTATATTACTAAATCTAATAATCAATTTATTAAAAATGTTTACACGCACAATAAATATAATTATAATTTTAAATCTAACAACAAATTTGTTAAAAGCATAAGTGAATCCCTCTTAGGTATCATCTATATCGATAATAGCCATTCATATGCCTAGGATTCACAATTCCTAGTTGGGCCGCATAAACAGGGAATGTAATGATGGCATGTATTCCAAAGTACTAGTAAACGAAATAAAAGGTTAGGACCCAACCAGGGCGGCGAAAGAAGAGAGAGAGAGAGAGAGAGAGAGAAAGAGAGAGACCTGGACTCAGGCATAGAAACCCATCTCCAATAAGTTGGGGTGTCACTCCATATAATAGAGAGGTCCCTGGAAGACAGCATGTAACATTTCTTGCCACTCCCTCTTTCAAACGAAAAACTCTGTTTCAATCAAGATCAACATTGTTAAACTAAAATACTTAAAAAAAAAAAAAAAGCAATCTATTGAAGAAAATATTTCGATCATCGATAAACTGAAACAGTGATGCCTTTGGAAAAATCCCTATTCAAGAAATACATTTATCATGCTTGCTAATTGACACAGCCCGGTTAAAAGCGTCAAGTTAGTCGGATAGATGAGATCCAGACAATCAAATTGAGGGATAGAAGCACAAAGAAATCGCAAAGAAAAAGATCCAGCAAGCATGGTAGAGATTAATATTATTAATAAGTAAAAAGTTTGTTCAAAGCCTTTTTATTGTTAGTTGCCTTTTACTTTATCAAAAGCAAATAATATAATTTGGCAAAAACTAAATACCCAGCTTTGAAAATAAAATATAATTGGCTAAAACTAAATCCCATTAGATGAAATATGAACAAAATATTATTAATTTTTTTATATAAAATAAAATCACCTATGTTATGAATTCATTCAAATTTGGTCTTGTTCATCCCAAAGAAACTTTTTGCCTCCCATTTTTTTAAATAATAATAATAATAATAATAAAAGAACGACCAGACAAAATTTCGGAAAAAAAAAATTCATATTCGGATGAAAGGAAATAATAATTTTAAAAATTAAAATTCAAAATAGTAATATTATTGGACAAGAAGCATGCGATTTATGTTAAAATTATTATGATTTTGCTTTCAGAAAACGAAGCATCCGAGATTAAAATTCCAAGTCGAAGCACCTAAATTTAGCTCTTACAATTTTCACATTTTTAACTTATAAATCCTAAATGGAAATTAAATTACATAACAATGCGATGGACTTTTTCATTACAATTTAAAAAAAAAAAATTGAAGGAGAGGAGGAAATTACCTTTCGGCCACCGTCTATGAGGACAGGATTTTCACAGAGGCTATGATAAAGATCTTTCTTGGAAGAGAAAGAGAGCGATGAGGGAATTAAAGCCTTGTATTCTGACGGCAGGAAGATTTCCCAAACGGCATCAGATTCAGAAGCCGATTTAAAGGTAGTTGAAACAAGCGCCAATTTACAGACATCTCGAGGGGAGGTAAAGGAAAGGACGGCAGCGATACAATCTTGCGGGAGAGCATTGAGGTCGAAGGTTCCGCACAAAATCCCTCCCTTTCCTCCTCCTTCCATTTCAGAAACCTCGGATTTCATGAGATCCAGTCAAAATTGCAACGAAACAAAACAATAAAAGGAAAAAAAAAAACTGATCGGTGCTAAGTGAGTGAATGAGATGCGATGGGATGGGATAAGAAGTTGAACATAAATAGGGAAGGGGGGAAATCCTAAGCTTAGCGGTTAAGTCATTTGCTTTTGAGGAATAAGTATCATAATTTTTTCGAAGGCAAGGCGTGGCAATCGGCGCTGGAACGAGTATCGTATCCCTAAAAGGAGCTTTTTGCCTCTGGAAGGTCTAGATTCTGCATCGCATCTCACCGTCGGCCTTGCCCACTCGCAACCAAACATACCATTTTTTATTTGCTTTCTTTTCTTATATATATATATATATATATATATATAATATCTATTCTTTTATAAAAAAATAGAAGCGAAAAGAAAATTCAAATTAATTCTTGTTTATTGTATAAATTTTAATTTGAATGATAACTTTATTATAAAAAAAAGAGTTTTAATATATGATATTGACTATTTATATTTTATAAAAAATAAAAACAAAATTTCAAACGGTCTAGGTGTAAGCAAAGTGCAAAAATATTAATGCCAACTGAACTCCAACTAAAACTTGAACTTGGAATTACAAACATGGGTTTCACATTTAGAAAAAGAAAAGATAAACCAAAAAGAAAGATCAAAGATGTAAATTTTTATTTTTATAACAATTAAAAAAATGGGAGGGTGAGTCATCAACGTGGTCGGTCTATACGTACTCGCACAAACTCTACACTTTGAATCTCCACACCCGGCGTTTTTGTGTCTTTCTTTTTTTTTTTTCTTGTTCTTCTTATCATAAATAATAACAAGGTGCTGTAAAGTCATATTATATATAATTCAAAGTTAAAGTATAATACAATATAAAAATAATATAAATATATAATATTTTAAAATTTATATAATATAAATTATTAATATATTTAAATTTATATAAATATAAAATATTTTAAAAATAATTATTACGAATATAAATTATCAAATTTAGTAAAAAGGTAGGAGAAGAGGCTTAAATAGTAATTTTAATAAAGACTTAAGTGATCATATGATGAGGCTTTCGGGGATTATTTTTATAAAATAATTAAAATATGACTTTTAATATGTTTTAAAAAATTTTATTTGCATGATACATATGATGATATAATTCATAAATAAATTAATTTAAAGTTAAAATAAATTATGTAAAATATAAAATGAATTAAGATATGGTACGAGCATAATATAGAAAAATAGTGAAAAAAATAATAAAGACATGACATACATTTACGAACGTGTTAATATATATAAAAAATTAGTAACACTTAAAATTTATATAAATTTATAATATTTTAATTACTTAAAAATAATACAAAACAAATTAACAAATTTTTCATTTTTTTCTTTGCTTTCTTTGCTTCCTCATTTCTTTTTCCTTTCTTTTCTTCCTGTCTTTCCATTTATTTATTTCCTTTTCTATGTAAATTACTTAATTCACCCCTAAAAAATTGTCATTGCTGAGTTATCCCTAAACAATGGCTTAAAATCCCCAATTAAGCACACCCTTAGAGAACAACTTTTATAAATAATTATAAATTATAGATCTAGATTATAAATTATAAACTATAGATATATATTCTAATTAAATAACTAAAGGTGTTTGATTTGATATAGATTTAGCACTATTTAACATAATTACATGAATATGACACATATAAAATTAAAAAAATAACATGACACGAATACGTTTTTAAAATCTATCTAACATAAATTATAAATGCATTAAAATTAATATAAATATAAAAATATTAAACATGATTATGATATGAAAAATATATAAAATATGACACGAATACACGAATTGTTAAGTCTAATTTGATATCAAGGGAAAAAGAAAAAAATAAGAAACAAGAAATGATATTATAATTTATTATTAAGAATACTTAATATTAATATATTTTTATGTTACTTATAAAAATTTAATATGTAAGAATTATATATTTACAAATTATATAATATAAATACATTTAAAAATTTTAATTTTTAAAAATATAAATAAAATTTTAAAATTTAGTATTAAGTATTTTTTTAATATCAATATAATAATTTCATGTTAATTATAGAAATAATATACGTAGAATTATTTATTTTCATCAAGATTTTAAATTGTTGTTTAGTAAATTAACTAAATAATTAGAGAAATAAAATATACATATAATAATTAAGAGGAAAATAAACAAATAAATTTTATTTTCATTTTCTTTTTTCGGTCTTTCTTAGATGAACAAATAAAAAAATTTTGATTCAAGTGCACCCCTTAATCTGGACCTAATTGGATCACAAATGTCATTAATCTAGCCTCAGATAGCTGGCTTACTTGAGTTATATCACCCATACGCACTGGTGCCAGTGTCAGGAAAGCATTTATAATTTACCCTTTATGTCTAATTAAGAAATTAGATTCCAATTTAAATCCCTTTTGCATGCGGGTGTAGTTCAACTTTTCATTTATAGATTCCTTTCATAGCTATAATATTTGATATATATAAAATATTTTAATGTTACGTTTAAAATTATAAATTTAAAATTTAAAATTTTATTTATTATATAAATTATTAAAATAAAATATATATTATATATAAATTAATTATAATTTAATATAATTATATATTTCAATTATAGAATATAAATTTTAAATTTATAAATATTTAAGTATTTCAATTTTATCATCGAATAGATGTCCAACAAGAACATGACTTCGAAAAAATAATGAATTTTATGTTTACTTATATTTTATTATATAATTTATATTATTTTTAAAATCTATACTTTCAAACAAAACCTAATAATAATTAAAATTTTTATTTGCAAGTGTACCCTGTAAAAAAAATGAAATGAGTGAGTTTTCTTACAAATTCTTCTTTACAGTTTCGATTTTAACCCTAATTTTCAAATGACATTATCTTAAACTAAATTTTAATTCTACTGAATAATTAATGGATGCCCATTCACTTTTAACATGTAAAGATGGAACATTTAACTTTGTCTGAACTTTTTTTTTTTTCCCTTTTGTCGGGTTTGATGTGTTGTACTGTTTTGGAGTTTAACTGACATATCACATGGAGTGCTCACATCAACACTCAAATTTCTTCGTTTATTTATTTATTTTATTTTTATTAATTACTATTGATTTTAACAATCGGCGCGTTGCACGTGAATAATTTACTCGAAATATAATACGTTAAAATAATTCACATTAAAATAATTCTAGTTACTATTGTTTATAATAATTAAATAATTAGTTTAATCTATCTATTATGGTAGAAATGAGAGGATTACTTCACAAGCTTTGCTGCGTGGCAAGCTCTTTTTTTATTTATGTTAGTGAAAGAAATCGTAGTTGTATTTAAGACATTAAATAATTATATAAATTTTAATTTATTAATAATTTATTTTATATAGATTATAATTTATTTGTTTATTTATATCATGTTTATATTATTTTTTGTTTTATATTATGTTATAATTATTTTTTTATATTATATTTATATAATATAATATTATTTTATTTGAAATCATTAAATTTAATTAACATTATTCAAATAACTTTCAATTTTGTGTCACAGTCATGCAATTCATATTTGTGTTACTTTTTTTAATGATTGTATTCAAGGTATTATATATTTAATATAAATTTTGACACATTAATAATTTGTTATATGTATATTATTACATGTTAATTTATTTATATCGTGTTTATATTATTTTTTGTGCCGTTTCATGTTTTAGTCTTTTTCATGTATATTTTTTATTTTATAATTTTTTTTGTGTCATAAAATCATATTGTATAACCAATTATCATGTCTAAAACACAATTCAAATAATACTGAATTCTGTATCACATATCATAGAATGATTAATTGTTATTATTTATATAAGTTAAATTTAGTAATTTTAGAAATTTACATCCCAATTTAAAAGTTGTTTCCAAGTAGAGATATTTTGCATAATTATCATGCAACTTAAACTCTTAAGTTCATTAACTTAAAATTTTAGTGTTAAAAATTTGAGATTAATGATTTTATTTATATATACATATGAAATATTGATTATAATGATAATAACAAATATTAGTCTAAAATTTCTCAATGCAAACATTAAAGATTTTTTAATGACATTTTTTATTATATTATAGAAGTAATTGTTTATTTAAATTAAATTTGATAATTTTAAATATCTATACATATCTTTAAAAGTTATTCCAATTTAGGATATTTTGTAAAATTTATTATAATAATTTAATTTAAAATCTAAGTTTACCTACTTAAATTTTTAATATTAAAAATTTGGGATTAATTATTTTATTATATATATATATATACATAATTGATGATGATGATGATAATAAATATTATACTAAATTTTTTCAATCATTGAAAAACATTAAAGATTCTTTAGTCGCATTTTTTTCAAATTTTTTCTTAAAGAAAGGAATAGTTTAACGAATTTTATCAAAATGTGGATGAATATTTTTTTAAAAAATAATATATATCTTCAATTAAATTCAAGTAATTACAAGAAAATTTGGAATATTTAAAAATAATATTTATATACAGTTAATAATATTTAGCTCATATTTTTTATTTTATATTAACAAGATTATGATTTAAAAAAAAGGAAAGAATTAATTATTTTACTAATTAATTATTATTTTATTAGGAGTTTGTGATTTCAAATTTTATAAAAGAAAATTGTGATCCGACTGATAACATTCTACTACTAAATTAAACTGAAAACCGAAATTAAAGTTTAAAAAGAAAATAACTGTAACAAAAGTTTTAAAATAAAGTTTCACAAGAGAATATATATCTAATCCTTTTTTATTTTATTTTTCTAAATAGAATTTTTTTCATAGTTTCTACTATTAGGTCATCATCTTCATCTATTTCGTTTTAGTATTCTTTTTTTTTTTTTTAGTTTTTTATTTCATTTTAACAAATCATCTTTTATAGTAATCCAATCAAATTCTACATTTTATTTGATAGGTACGAGCGAAGAAAATCGCTAAATAAAGCATGCTCCAAGTCGTGCTACACCCGACAAATCATCTTGTAAATGTCTAACAATAGCAATAGGTGGGTTATACAATTTAATGACTTCAATATCAACATTTTGACTCAAAGAAGCTAAAAATCTGTACCAAAATTTGCCTCTCTATAGATATGATGCTATTGACAAATCCAATCCCTGATTTGGCATTTGCTTGCAACCATAAATTAGTTGATAAAAGGGTCCTTCCTATACAACGGTTCTGAATTCTTTTGGACCACCAAAAGTGAATTTGACTCAACAATTAAATTTTTGCACCCATGCTTCCATGCTAATCTCAAACCAGTAAAAATAGAGCGAAGTTCTACCTTCAAGATGTGTCCCCAACCAAGTTTCCTAGAGAAACCAAAGACCCAAAACCCATTACTATCCCTGCATAACCCTCCACAAGCTATTTCTCCGAGATTTTCGAACATCATTATCGACATGCAACTTAATATAACCTTGGGCTGTACAAGCCCATGCAATATAACTCCATTTTCTTCTTACAGAATGAGAACAATCACCCTACATTTCATAAAATTATGCATGCTGGCAATAATTTGAAAGATAACATTGGTAGGCCATACAATATTCTCCTAAAAAACCTACCCATTGTGAAGCTTCCGCACATGCCAACACACAAAATCAAAGCATAATGGGCAAAGCATTTCACTTTCTACCACACGGTTCTTTTTGCTAAGATTGCAATTCGACCAAAGATAAAGATTAGAAGTGATCTTGATAAAAGCCATTAGATGTCCATTGATTCCATACACAAGAGAAGGTATTTTGACATATAAGTGGATGAACTGCACACCCCATCAAGTATGCTTTTTGTAAGAGAGCAATGGTCTTGTGATAAGTGGTATTAGAGCTAATATTTGACTATCTGATTTCACATCAAGCGCTCCAACAAGTGGGATAAGTAAGGTGAATCAATCATAATTCTATGCTGAACCCAAGAGCAGGGTAGACATAAATGGTGAGTAACTCATGACAAGAGCACACGAGATTGGATGGGGAAGAATATCAAGCTAAACGCTTTTAAAAAATAAGCAAAATGCATTAATCATATATCAGATAAGAAAGAAAGAAAAGTTTTTTGGGAACATAAATCGGTGCTCGACACATGCATCAAACACGTCTTTTGAAAAAAGAAAAATGACCTTGCGATAATTGCTTATGCTTGAATTCTATAAAACCCAAATTCCTCTTTAAAAGACCTTAGCATCCACTTTAGTAAAATAATCATAATGTAAACGCCAAATTACTTCATTAGCTACCTCCCCATTTACTCTAGGTTCTACAATTATTAACATATCAAGCTTATGGGTTGTAATGAGTTCCTTTGCACGTCTTAAAAAATTTTTACTTCCCATCGCTCTACAATTCCAAAATAACACAGACATAATACAAGGATAATGTAGTCGAAGATACAACCAGAAAGCGATTTTAAACATCCTGCATAGGTTGAAACATTCAAACTAAATGAAACCTCACCAGTAACATCACCATTTAGTTAACCAATCTGTTCTTCACCCGTGGCTATATGAATCCGGGATGGTGGATTCTCTAGAGGTGAAGTCGAAGGACATGTGTCCAACAAGACGGGTTGAATTATGCAATTTGATAACCCATTAAAGAGGACTCAACGGGCTTGAGATATCTAAAACCCGAAGACATTGAAACTTGGCCCAAAGTAAAATTACTCATTTTTATGATCAGGCCACCACCATATTGAGAAAAAGAACCTGTATTTCAAGCATTGTTCTTGTCCACACTAAAATCCTTGATCAACCTAGGATATGGCCCGCCATCATTATGGAAAAATGAACTTGCATTGAAAACATAGTTATTAGCCCTACCAAATTCCTTGGTTAACGTCTCGAAGTCAACATTTCCTTAGCAAAATTAGCTCATCTAATATTTGGTATCTTCCCCAAAGTTAACGGAGCTCTTGGCATCCCATTGGCTTTGGCCTTTCGCTCGTCTCTAATAAAAAGCTTAGATGACCCAATTCCTTTTTTAGCTGGAGTTGAATCCATATTATATGAGCTGGATTTTCTCTAATCATATTAAAGATTAAAGCATTATCCAAGGAAGCAATTCTGTTGCCATATTGCTACCTAACATCATGCCTACTACTATCCTTGCGTTTTTCAACGTTGGTCAGGTGATGCAGCTTCTGTGCATTATGTTAAACAATCATCCATGGACCAAAAGAGTGCTCCTCCTTACTGACATCCTCACCAAAAGTTGCGGCATGAGATTTAGACTCTGGTGGTACCTCCGTGACTAAGGCAAGACAAGCATCCATCTATGCCCTTATTTACCACAATGAAAGCATATCAAGTTAATCCCTTCATGCTCAACTAGTTGAGTATGGTTTCCCATCATTAACTTCGAAACCAAAGGTGAAGTCAAATCAACTTTCAAACATAGTCCAGCAAATCTGCCACTAATAGCCTCTTTAGTCTTTTTATCAATCTTGATCACCCAGACAACACAAGCACCCATTCTTGACAAAGCAAATTGATTCTAGTATTTTATAAGCAGACCCGAAAACCGAATCCATGCAATTATTTTATTACTCTTATGCGAAGATAATGACCACTAATGATCCAAGGACCTTCTAGGACATGCTTGTAATCCGAATAGAGTTCAAACTTGAATAAGAAATAGTAATAACCTAAATCAATTATTTTCTGACGCCCCTCCAAATGACAAAGTTGATTGATTCTAGTAGTGCGAAATCCCAAAACCTTCTCAAGCATCAATTTTACAGTTAGTGTCTTTCACCAAGCTTTCCTTATCTCAGACTTTTCCCCTTTAGAGAAACAAACCCTTGGAGCCTGGCCAATCTCATCAGCCTCATTATTAGAAACACTATCATCAAATTGCACTTCATCATCAACATTATCCACGTAGATTGTTGGCAATTACCCTGACCTGTTAGCTTGTCTTGTAAGACGATTTCATAGACCCTTATCTGCCTTATGAGGGAGAAACTTCACAAGATTCAACAACAGGATTAAGATGTCATGTCCTTCACCATTAAAGATTCTATTTTCTTTAAATTTTCTCTTGGATCATTTCAAAAAGTCGTTATCCAAAATATGTGCGGCAGGGTCACTAGGAAGAGAGCATATGGCATTCATTTCTTCGATATGAGAAATTTTTAGTAAAAACCCTATTGTGTCCTATGCTTTTTCATGAGCATTCTTTTTATTTTCTTTGATACTGAATATTGACATTCAATTTTATGGATATGTTAGACAATCAATTATCTTTCACTTGTTCAAACCCTTGCTTGCTAGCTTCTTATCTATTCGCATCAAATTATTAAATTTTTTACTTTGACTTCAAATCATATTACTGTAATCGTTATGTTCTCCTTTTTTCTTTTTGGCTTCTTACAATTAAATAATAATAATAATAATAATAATAATTTTATAATTATGGAAATAATTTGTTAACTCATCTCTAAGTACTATATTTTAAAATTTTTATCATCATCGAAAACTTTTATTGGTTTAAATAAAATGAATAAAAAATTCTTTCTCTTCCATCACTGACTTTCTAATTCAACCTTATTTCCATTTTAAGATTTTATTTAGGGAGTCATGCAATTGCTTTCAATCTTTTTATTGCATACTTTGCAAGCATTACATTAAGGCATCCCTTTATTGGTCATATTTATTATAATTGGTTTGAATGAGCATATCATGAGATAAAATTTAAACAAAATATATTTTTATTAGTAACATCACCTATACAAATAGAGGAAAAAAGACCGGAACATGATTGCATACATTGTTTTTTCACCCTAGCGATGGCCGGTTGGTAATTCATGTATCGTGTATTTTTATGTATTATTTTTTGTTTATTTTTACATGTTTTAATTACATTTAAAGTATTATTATTTATATAAATTTTGATAAATTAATAATTCATATTATCTAAATTTTAATATATTAATGTATTTATATTTTATTAAATTTTTATCGTGTTTTAATTATTTTTTATTATGTGTAATGGAATCGTATCTGAAGCTGCCAAGTTTAGTTATTGGCTGCTTGCAACCTCCCAGTAACTTGGTAAACGGTACTATTTTCCCCTTAATGTCATTTTCTTTGCACCAGCAAAATAGAGAGGATGAACTAACTGGTATTTTATCAGTCAATGCATAGTTATAACTGAAACAAAATGTTGGACATTCTATAATCATAGTTGCATTTATTTATTGTGCTAAAGGAGCAATACAAAAGTGAATAACCAACATGTTTAGATAACTAAGGGGAGGCTCTCAATCTCCAAAGAGAACAATTTCCAACGTAAATATGATTTGTTTACAACTACATAAACTCTCTTGAAATAATAAATACTATATTATTAAGATAAAAGTTTAAAAAATTATAAATTTATTTTTATCTAACATGAAAGAAAAGAATGAAATAATTAAATATACAATTATAAATTTACAAGTGAGAAAAAAAGTGACATAATAAGTTCAAAAATAAAATAAAAAATTCAATTTCTATTCTAATAAAAAATGCAAAATGCTTAAATACTCTAAAAAAATGTACTTTCTATTTTATTATCTAATTTTTAAGTAATTTTTTTAACTAAATTGGCTTTCATCCGTAATTACCTTCTTAAATCAACTTCGAGTCTTTCTATTGGGGTCTGATGAATTGCTTTCATTATGTGATTGTTATGCGAAGGCCCTGCTGCTTGATTTTTTGCTTGACAAAAGCATTTCAATCGTTTGCTTTGCTTCTTCTACAAAGTGACAAGCATTTTCATCCTTGGATTTCCTGTTGCTTTTATGGCTACTTGATGTGTTTGTTGATTTCATGCTATCTTTGTGACTTGAACAAAAACTTTGTATCCTTGATTAATTCTTTGCTCTAGTTTTGGCTTAATGAAGACCCTGATTTTTCTACTACTTTTTTGTCTCAAAGAAGCATTTCCTTCATGGAAACCCTTGCTGCTTTCTTCTCTTGAAGACACACTTCCATAACTCCATCTTTTACTATAAGCATCAGTATTCCATTACTATTGCTACTACTACTGTGATGATCATGATCTGATTCACTATCCGAATCAGCATCACGAACGGAGTTATTTTTCAGCTCAGATGAGATGTAATGCAACCTAGATGAAATGAAAGGAAGAAGACTAGAAGGAATACTGTTCTTTTCTATGGCCATAGAAAGAAAACTTAAGGCTTTCACCCATATCATTAATCAAAGGACAAGTTGTACCTTTATCTTGTACACACATGGCTACTATTCCAATGGCTTGATTCGAACCCCTTTCAATAATCGCTCCCCAAGTTAAGGATCTGCCATTTTTGGAAAACTTTTTGCTTCCTTAAATATTGGTTATGCTTGTTTCAAACAAAGAGTAATCATTAATAAATGTCTATTTTGGTCAATAATATATGACAAAGATATTTTGAAATAGGTATTTGGCATAAGTACTTTAGCAAAGGAACTTTGGCAGAGGTACTTTAGAATAGGTACTTTGACAAAAGTATCTTGGTAGAGGTGGTGCAGGTACTCTGGCGGTGGTACTGTGGCGTAAGTACTATAGCAGATGTTCTTTGGTAGCGATATTTTGGCAAAACACTCTTTAGCAGTAGCATTACCTAGCACAACAAGTTCTATGTAATAAAGACCATAGAGTCAACCCTACAAGGTTGCCAAGATTATTAGGTTTTCCCAAAACTTGGGATGTCTTGGAGAATATAGTTTAAAGGCTTAGATATGGAAACTATTAAGAAGTATTTTTTTTAACCTTTCCTTGTAATACAATTGCTACCTTTTCTTTCATTACACAGGCAATATATTCTTAATCGTGTTGTCATATAACTACTATCCACTCTGTGCTATCGAAACAACCATAAGGGAGTAATTTCCCCTAACCATATCAACCCCATTATTTTTGTAACCTCTATCTCTTTCCCTAGTAACTGCTCTAGTAATTTCATTTAGAGGAGTTTTAAATAGGGATTCTAAAGCACTGTTTGGGATCTTTTTGGCATTTTGGCTAAACTTATTGCTTTACAGAATTCTCTACAACTTTTTTCTTTGAAATCTTATAACCACCATAACTTTCACCACCTTCAGCCACTAATAATCTTTATTATTGCTACCTGTCATTATGTCTGCTTCAATCTTTTTTTTGCACCATTTTTTTATCACATTATGTTTTATTGATCTGCAATGTTTCCTTCTCCATTCAAAAAGAACCCTTTACATTTTGGCAACTCTATTGTGGAGAAGCGATTACATTAAGTAAAACTTTTCTAACTTTATTCCATCAAAAAATATGAAAGATTCTGTTAGAAACCAAAATGCAATAGTTATATCATATATCTAGAATTGGATGAAGATGATAAAAGCCAACTAAGAAAGATACAAATGCTTGAAGAGAATAATAGAAAAATGATGGAGACAATCTCTCTTTTTACATCCTCTAATGCTAACACCTTGCAAATCCAACCTGTGAATAATGGAAATGGAAACAACTCTAGTGAAGTAACTTCCATCGTAAATAGCAATGGAGAAAACATTTGATTCCTTTAACCATATAGTCCTAGAACCCTTAGCTTAAGTAACACTACCACCTGTCCTTAGCCATCAACACCCAAACCACTCCCACTGGAAACCAAGATATAATGAACATTCAAGCTAGAACTTCCATATTGGTGGCACAGACTACCGAAACTCAAACTTTTGTTACAAAGAAAAAGCTTGAGAGGTTGCTTGATCAGAACATAAGTCTTAGTTCTTTAAATTTGATCTTAAGCTTCCATATCTTGCTAGGGCAGCTGTTTAACCATATCCAAAGGACTACACTAGTCATAAGTTTAAGCATTTAATAAAATGTTTGGTAATGCCTCTGAGTATGTAATGAAGTTTATGGAGACATTAGGGGTTGTAAGATTAGATAACAACCTAAAGTTGAAAGAATTTTCTAAGTTATTGGTAGAGAAGCAGTATACCTATTATGTTAGCCTTGCTCCTGGTTCCATAGAGTCATGGGGCCAAATGTGTAGAATGTTTGGTGAAAAGTTCTTTTACACTTAGGAGAAGGTTACTTTGATTGATTTAGGAAGACAGCATTAGAAGTTGAGGAAAGATCTTATAGATTTTATCCAGCACTTTAAAGAAAGAGTGTTAGACATCCAAGACTCACATGATGAGAAAGAGTTAATGAAGGTTTACATATAGGGTATGTCTGATAAATATAAGGTGCATTTGGAGAACTTAACTTTACTAACCTTTACTACACTTGTAGAGGTTACAAGAAGAATTAATAATGTAATGAGATAAAAAAAAAAGTAATAGATTCTTGAGAAAAAGTACTCCTATAGTTAATGCCATCCAAGGAGGAGGTATAAGAGAAATAAGAGGTCTATTATAGCTTAACATACGTCTTAAGAGGGATAACCCTAAAGAGAAAAAAAATGATAAGGTTGGCATTCGACCTTATTCCTAGTTCGAGTAAACAGAATGAAAGCTTTTCTTTAAGAATAGATCAAAGATGGTCACTTATATATGCCTTATGTGCCAAAACCCTCAACTATTGAGAAAAAAGTTAACCCAAGGTACTGTGATTTTCATAAGAGGGTAGCTCATCTAATTGTGAAGTGTAGAAACCTTCATAAAGTATTTTATCATAGGGTAAAGCTAGGGAGATTATCATTAAGAATGATAGAGTTCAGAACAATCCTATTTTAGGTCATCAAAATATAAGAGGGCATACGAATACTGCTAGTCATGCACTAAATAATAAACCTACTCCTCTAAATGGTCAGTCTAAAGATGTACAGGTGTTGAAATAGTTACTTCTTCTATTACAAAATCTTTCATGAAAACATCATACTTAAGACATTTCTTTGATTAGTTAGGATTTTTAGAGGAATCCAAGTGGAAAACAGTTTTGTCATTGGTAAAGATTACTGGTGAACAGTTTGAAGAGTGTAATTTAGTCGGAAAGCGTATGTAGAAAATGTCTTATGGATATAAAAATGCAATAGTGTTTACAAAGGTAGAGATGTGCACGCTACATCTCTACCATAATAAGCCTCTTCATGTGGAGAGTAGTATCAGTAGCTATCCTATTAAACGGACATTTATTGATGATAGGTCATCTATTAATCTTATACCTTTGTTTACTTTAAAGATGGTGAAGATAGATATTAAGAACTTGCAGTTTCCCATCACCATTACTTCATTCAATAGCAAGGAGATTAAAACTTTAGGGCAGCTAACAGTGAATTTTAAAATAGGTCATATTCAAGACCAAACCTACTTTCATGTAATTGACGCAGATGTGGCCTACCATGTCTTTATAGGAACGAAGTTTCTTTATGTCATTAGTGTATAAAAAGTTATCATAAGGGGAAAAAAATTTTCATCCCTGGTACAAAAGCACCTTTTGAATAAAATGAAGTGAATTACACAGAGTTTTTCTTCTTTGAAGATTTAAGAAAAGAGGGAGAGATTCCTATTACTAGACCTGTTGGAGTTTCACTCATAAAGTGGGAAGAGTATATGAGAAGGAAAGATAGAGAAGGTAAGAAGAAAAAGCACCAAAAAAGAAAAAAAGTTAGGAATACAAGTGCAGGTAAAGAAGTGAAAGAAAGAGTATAAGATACTGGAGTTAACTTATATATCCATGATAATAGAAAGTTGGTTTATTACTTATGATAGGGCATAGAGCTAGGATAAGCATTTTTTTGCTCTATACAATGTGAATCATTTAATCAACAACCTTATTGTTCCCAAGTGCAATTTGAATGTGAGAAGATACAATAGGTAGTGTAAGCACCAGAATAGTTGCAAGATCAACCAAAGCCCCAAGGTGATAAGTTGGAAGAAATCACCATGGCAGAGGAAGAAGAACCAGTAAGACCTCTGTTTATAAGTAAGAATCTTTCAGAAGAATAGAGGTCTTTATTAGTTCAGCTTTTGTAGGAGTATAAGATGTATTTGCTTGGACTTATGAAGAAATGCTTGGGTTGGATGAGAACTTTATTCTCATGAATTGTATATATCTCCTAAAATTAAACCTGTTAAGCAACAAGCTAGGGTGTTCTGACTTGAAGTGGAGACTCAGATTAAAGAAGAGATAAATAAGTTGCTTAAGGTAGGATTCATCAAACCTATACCTCATCCTACTTGGCTAACAAATGTTATGCCAGTGAAGAAGAAGAATGGGACAATAAAGGTGTGTGTTGATTTTAGGAATCTAAATATCTCCCAAGGATGATTTTTCTCTCCCAAGCATTGATAGCCTAGTTAATGCTACCGTTAGTCATGAAATGTTCTTATTTATGGTTGGGTTTAGTGGATGCAACAAATTCAGATAGCTTCAAATAATGCAAAGAAGATAACTTTTAAAACTCTATTTGACAACTTTTATTACACTATTATGCCATTTAAATTGAAGAATGCATGGGCAAGTTATCAATATGCTATCACAGTGATCTTTCGTGATATGATGCATGATTGCGTGGAAGATTATATGGATGACATTATCATAAAGTCCAAGAAAGCCTCCAATCACTTAGAAAATTTGTGAAGTGTGTTTGAAAGTTGTAAAAGATACAAGTTTTGTATGAATCTTTTGAAGTGTCCTTTTGGTGTCACTGTTGGAAAGTTCTTGGGTTTCATGGTGCATACAAAAAGTATAGATGTTAACCCTGTAAAAGTAAAAGCTATTCAATCTCTACATTCTTTAAAAAATCAGAAGTGACTCAAGAGTCTTTTAGAAAATGTTTCATAACATCAGGAGGTTCATTCCAACCTTAGGAGAAATAATCACTCCTCTAGAGTCTATTGAAGAAGGGAATTCTTTTTGTGTGGGGTGAACAATAATAGAAAGCTTTTAAGAAGATTAAGCAGATCTTGAGTTCTTCAATGATGATAACAATGCAAGTTAAGGATCAACAAATAATGTTTTACCTCACTTCTATTCCTAACTCCATAGGTCCTTTATTAGTACAAGAAATTGATGGGCAAGGTGATCTATGTACTACTTGACTAGATGCTTGCACGGTAGTGAGTTGAATTATTCGCCAATAGAGAAATATTGTCTCACTTTGGTGTTTGCTGCTCAGAAACTCCATCATTACTTCCTAGCTTATAAACTCATTGTAGTGACTAAGTCTGATCCTATTAAGTATTTTATCTCCAAGCCAGCTTTATTAGGAAGAATAGCAAAGTGGCTTTTATTTTTAGGAGAGTTTAATATATCAATTTCCTAACCAAATCCATAAAGTCTCAAGCATTGTCAAATTTCCTAACCAAAAGCCATAAAGTCTCAAGCATTGTCAAATTTGCTAGCTTATTTTCCATATCAATATGATAAGGTTATATTTCCTAACCAAAAGCCATAAAGTCTCAAGCATTGTCAGATTTGCTAGCTTATTTTCCATCTCAATATGATAAGGTTATCCCAGATTTTATTCTTGGTGAATTGCATGCAAAAAATTGTTTTATGGATGTAAAAAAAAAGAAAATAGAGTTTGTACTTTAATAGCTCTTCAACTAGTGGTCGAGAAGGTGCTAGCATAGTATTGATACCTCATAGTAAAGAATTTAATTCCTTAATGGAGAGTTCTAAGTTAACATCCTCTTCTTCAAGTAGAAGTAACATCTCCTTGGATGATGAACCAAGTAAAGAATGGACCTCTTTAATTTCGGATCTAAAGTTAAACTCTTGGAATTAGGTAGAGAACCAATCTCCTTAGCATTTAAGTTGGATTTTCCCTGCACTAATACCAAGTAGAGTATGAAGCACTTATTTTGGGGTTGTTCACAGTAACTATTTTTGGGATTGATAATTTATGCATTTATAGAGAATTTAATCTCATTATCAAGCAAGCCAATGGTGAACTTGCTTTAAAAGAACCAATGTTAGCTTCTTATATAACTCTTGTACAAGCTTTATGGAAGAAGTTTCGTACTATTAGACATGAGCATAGTTTGACAACCATAAATAGGTATGCTGATGCACTTGCTACCTTAGCCTCTAAAATTCATATTTCGAAGGAAAAATAGAACATCGCTATGTTAGTGGTTAGAAAAAATTTACTTTGCGTAGTTAATGAGTTATTTTAGCCTTCAAACTATGATGTAATGAGAATTCGTGAACACCTATCATCGATAAATTGCTTGAGCTTACTTTTGCTAATATTCCACGTCTGAAGCATTTTGTTTTAACTCCTGGTATACTACATCATAGAGATATTGGTGGGGTGTTAGTGAAGTGTGTTTCCAAAAATTAGGTAAAAGAAAGGTTGAAAGCAGCTCATAAGCAGTGGTGCAAGGAGTAAGTTCCACCATTACATCGTTTGCTGTGAAAGACAGATTAGTTTTGGCTAACCATAGCTAAGGATGTTCTGCAACTGCAAAAGTCTTGTAAGAGATGTTCTGAACCACCATATGTACACAAATGTCATTTCGTTGAAAGTGTCGAAGATTGATGTACACCTTATATTAAATATCTTAGAAACAAAGTTCTTCCAACTACTTGGTAGGATGCTAGACAACTCAAATGGAGAGCTTAACATTTTTTTCTAAATGGGAATAACCTGTTTTGAGTTTCATTTTCTGTGAAACCTTTAAAACCTGTGTCCCAGCTAAAGTGAGCTCATTACTGGGTGAAATGCACGATGAGAGTAGTGGAGACAATGAAAGAGGTAGAAAATTATATAAAAAACTCTTAGACCTAAGGTATTACGGGCCAATAATAGAGACTGATGCTACATATTATGCAAAGAAGTGTTATTCATGCCAAATCTATAGTCATGCCATACATGCTTCAGTAGTAGAACTTTACAATAGTACCACTCTTTGTCCTCTCCATAGTTGGGCATTTGACCTGATTGGACCTGTCAATCCTCATTCTATGAGGTATACTTATATCTTGGCAGCAATAGAATATTTTATGAAATGGGTAGAGGCTATCTCCTTGAAAAAAGCAACAGGTCCTAGAGTAGCTAATATCATCAAAGAGAATATTATCTGTCATTTTGAAATACCAAGGAGAATTTTATTAGATAATGGAATGCCTTTTGTTAACAGTAGCATAAAGGGAATTGCTAGCTTTATATGATGTAGATCATGTTAAGTTAATCACTTACTACCCAAAAGGCAATGGCCAAGCCAAGGCTATTAATAAGATGTTACTCAAGGCGTTAAGTAAGATAGTACATGAGGATTTGAAAATATGGAGAGATTAATTGCTAGTGGCACATGGGCTTATAAGACTTCCAAGCATAAACCTATGAAGGCAATGCCTTTTTCACTTATGTATATAACATACTTATTTA
The DNA here is from genome assembly GCA_038381775.1 of Adansonia rubrostipa. Taxonomy (NCBI): domain Eukaryota; kingdom Viridiplantae; phylum Streptophyta; class Magnoliopsida; order Malvales; family Malvaceae; genus Adansonia; species Adansonia rubrostipa. Next base: position 84,412 of record JBBYHM010350201.1, read on the forward strand.
CTTCCTACAGAGAGAATAATTTCATCTACAAGGTTAGCGCTAGATGTTGAACTTGATAATGGTAGCATACAGATGTTGGAGTTAGAAGCTTAGGAGGAAAGAGAGGATAGAGCAAAGAAGAATCTGATAATGTATCAAAGAAGGTTAAGCAGAGCTTTTGACAAACTAATAAGGAAACTTTGAAGAGGGTAATTTAGTCCTTCGTGTTGCTGCACACATCAGAATAGGAACCCCAGCTTCTAAGTTTACTCCAAAATGGAAAAAATTTTATATTGTACATGAAATGAGAGTGGCTATTGGAAGTTGATTAACTTGAAGAATAATGCTATGACTATACCCTTTAACTTTTAATATGTAAAAAAATTTGATGTATGAATTCTAAACTTTATCTTTAATTCTTTATACTTTTTTTTTGTGAATACTAGTTAATACTATGTAGTACTTGCCTATTATTATTGTTTACTATTATGCTCACTTATAAAGAACAATGACATGTATAAAGAAAAAATGAATTTCATACCAGCCGTAGCTCTATCGCTTAAAATTTAGCTATGTTCTGTTGTTTTTGACATAGTCTAACTTTAATGCTTACATTGACTATGACATTAATTACAAATTAGCCAGAATGTTATGCTTGAATTTTGGCTGTAATGTGATGTTTAAACTTTGGCCCAGTTATAATTGTTCATACATTGGCCTAAGTCACTTATTCAAAAAAGGTTGAATAACTTACTTCATTTAAGGTTAAAATAATCCCTAATGAAAGTAGGTAGTTTTCTTTAACTACAGCTGTTCATATCTTGGTCCCAATTGCTTATTTAGAAAGATTGAATACTCTATTTTATTTTTGGTTGAGATTCAACCTCTCTAATAAAAGTATATAGTTTCTTTTAACCGTAGCTATAATCGTTTATATCTTGGTTATAGTCACTTATTAGAAAGGTTGAATAATTTACTCTGTTTTAGGTTGAGATTCAATATCCCTAATGAAAGTGAATGGTTTCCCTTAGCCACATGTTTAAAGCTTATTTTTAAAGATTGAATAGTTTACTTCATTTAGGGTTGAGATTTAATCTCCCTAATGAAAGTGGATGCTTTCGTTTAGCCGCATGACAAAAAAATTTTGCAAAAAATGTATGGCGTTCGCCTAAATCTATCATGGCTATAAACAATTTACAATGTATTATTAGATGAAAAAGTTCTAAGACAACTCAGTTTAAAAAAATAAAATATATCAAAACTAAACAAGTCTACTCTATTATGTTATCCATTGACAAGAATTAGAACTATAAATATTATGAATAGTGTCTAGTTGGTTCTGCAGCTTGAACTGTTCACACTGATATGTTCCTAAGGCATTTGTTCCAAATGCCTCTTTTTGGGGGTAAGGGCCTTACAAAAGCCTCCTATCTATTTAGGAACATACCTTAATAAGCCTCCCAAATACATTCTAAACTTATCAAAGGCTAGAATAGTTGGATTTTTAACTAGAAGATTTCATATTGAGCCTTTGAGGAACTGAGACACAATAATGGTAAAGATCTCATTAAGCATAAAAGGTGTAAGACGAACTCCTTGGTCATACCTGAACTGACGTGCTACCAGAGATGTAGGATACATTTATACTGAGTATGAATCTTTAACAATCCCTAAGCTAGAGTTTTCGATCATGCAGGGTAATGCATAACTCTCTACTAATAGATAAAAATTTAATCTTTGTTTACTTAGAGAATTAGGTCAGCCATAATAAAGAGCAGGATTTCCACACCCATTTAATGGCTTAACATATGGCCTAGGGTTAAATTGATCTATTACATCCATCACTTCAAGAAAACATCACTTTGATGATCAAGCAAGCCATGCCTAGGCTCTATAGTCACTTCTTTGAACAACTGTTGAGTTAGAAGTCCCAAATGAGTTATATATATCAGCCTCAAGAGTACAAGAGTTGAATCTTTCCTATATACACAATTGAATAAAAGTAGAATCCACATAAGTCAGAACTTTATATCATTTGGCTAAAACCATGGTTTTGGATTAGTACAAGTCCAAATGCTTGTACAAGGAAATCAGGTAATATGGAGCAACAGGAAAGAAATCCCTTAGTAATCTTGATGGCTAAAAGAATTAAAGAGGAAGAAATTCCATCATCTAGACAACCTGAAAATGCATGTCAAGCCAACCACATAATCAACAATGCTTTTAGTTTGAACTCATGATCTAGATAAGTAAGATCTGTAGCTTCATCTTCCTTATAGTTATACTTATGAAAGAAAAGACTTATCTAGTTAGAAAATCGTGCAACCTTGAAACTGCTACTTTAACTTTGAAGCAAGCTATGGAAGAAATTATAGATATTTTTCTTTTTTGAAGTAAGCTGGATGCAAGGAATATCATACTTTTCATAACTTGAGTACAACTTTTGAGATTTCTGAAAAAAATCAAATAGCTCTTGTATTTATAGATGATATCTATAGTCTCCTTGTATAATTTGAACTCTACAAACCTATTTAATCTTTTATCTCATTAAAAAAATTTAAAAAAAAAGCTTTCCTCTTCTAAATATAACTCATATAACTCTTTTATTATTACTTGTTTAAAAAAATTTGCATAAACACATTGGTTGCATATATATATATATATATATATATATATGCTTGCAAAACTGTACATATATAGGCCTGCTCATAGTTGACAAAATTTTGGGAAAAAAAGATGGTGGAATAGGAAGTTTGAATTATTCTTTGATAAAGTGACGTGAATTTTTAGTGTTCTTATTGTTTAATCTTTGGTCACAGTTTTAAAAATGTTTATGGCATGTCATTCATACTTGTTGCCAAAAGTTTCATTAATCACCCAAGTGCCAAAAGTTGTATGTTAGGAAAAGCTACAAAGTGTTTTTCTTTGTTTAACTTGTTGAACTTTATTGTTACCCTACGGATAATACTTCATAAAGTAATATCCTGTAGATATCATCTTACAAGTAACACCTTGCGGTTAATACCTCGCGGATAATACCTCATGAAAATTACTTTAGATAATACTATGTTGTTATTATCTCGAAAGTAATACCTCGCGAAATAATTCCTCATGAATATTTTGCTGCAAAATTACTTATAATAATACTTCGCTCACCTCACGGTTATTAATGTGATTTTTACCATTTTTGACTAAAAGTATAACATAAATTTTTTTAAGTCCTATGTCCCATCATTATCTTTATTGCTTTCATTTCTTTTGACTTTTCATTATTGTCTTTATTTCTTATCTACTTTTCCAAAGCTAAGCAAAACAACTAGTTTACTTTTTCATTTTAAAAAAAAAGGTCTTAGCCATTATTATGAGCACATGTTGAGTCCATTGCTTTCTTTTCATATACAAAGATACACGTGCCTTCATGGTAGCCATTATCACATTTTTTTTTAAATTAAGTGCATATACTTTGTACTTTTTCAAACGTGGGACATATCTCCTTGCTCGATAAAAATTTCATGAGGTAAGGTTAGTATGCGAGGTATGTATTTTTTATTATATATATCTATCATATATATCATTCAAGATTATTAGTATTATTATTATTATTATTATTATATAAAAAGAAAATTTTTAAAATATATATATTTATAATCATAAAGCAATATTTTTACGCATGCATCTTGTATAATTATGTTTATCTTAAATTGAATTATTTATTTATTACTATTATTCTTAACACATGGGAATCTTTTTTGTCAAAAAAAATTCTTATGCAAAGGGCAAAATGTAGATTCCTATTTTCGATCAATAACATATGGTACAGATACTTTGGAACAAGTATCTTGGCACAGATACTTTAGTAAAAGTACTTTGGCTTAGGTACTTTGGTAGAGGTATTTTGGAATAGATACTTTGGCAGAAGTGCCTTGTCACAGGAACTTCGGCGGAGGTACCTTGGCAGAGGTACTATGGCAGAGATATTATGGCATAGGTACTTTGATAGAGGTACTTTGGCAGAAATACTTTGGCACAACACTCTTTGGCAGTAGCATTACTTGGCATAGCAAGTTCTATGCAATAAAGACTATGGAGTCAACCCTGGAAGGTTGGCAAGATTCTTAGGTTTTCTCCACACCTGGGATGTCTTACAGAATATGGCTTGGAGACTTAAATATAGAAATTGTTAAGAAGTGTTTTTCTTAACCTTTCTCTGAAATATAATCGCTACCCCTTTTTTCCATTGTATAGGCAGTACATTCATAAGCATGCTATCATATAACTAATGTCCACTCTATGTTACTGAAATATTCCTAAGGGAGTAACTTCCCCTAACCACCTCAACCCATTACTTTTGTAACCTCCATCTCTCCCTAGTGACTGTTCTAGTAATTTCCCTTAAAGAGGCTATAAATAGGGATTCTAAAGCTTCATTGTGATTTTTTTGACATTTTGGACAAACTTATAGCTTTAAAGAATTCTTTACAACATTTTCGTCTAAAATCCTATAACCATCATAACCTTCACCACCATCAGCCACTTACAGCCTTCATCATTACTACCTGTCACTGTACTTTTCTTCTAGGTCTACTTCAATCTTTCTCTCTGCCATCCTTTTATTATAGCCTATTTTACTGGTTTGCAACATTTCCTTGTCCGTTCAAAAAGAACCCTTTAACATTATTCATATTCATACCAAATGGTTATTAATGAAAATTCTTTTCCTAAATACAAAAGATGCTTACCAAGCAACTAAATTTTGCTCATCGATAGATTTGGTAGTGTCAATGACTCTTCTTCCAATGATAAGCTTTAGATGAACGGCTCCAAAACTGTATACATCTGCAATAGTTGTGAGTCTACTTAATCTTGAATACTCTGGAGCATTGTAACCATAAGTTCCCATCACAATTAACTGCATAGGAATCTTATTGTCTACTGAAGGGCCGAGCTTGTCCAGTCCACTATCAAATAGTTTTGGATTGAATTCTTCATCCAACAAAACGTTTCAGGACTTGAGATCATGATAAATTACAAAAGGATTGGCCTTATCATGTAAACACCCTAAAGTAAAGATCTTGAGCTGCCTCATATGCTATTTTCACCCTAGTTATCCATTTTCTTTCCTTCGCCATTCAAGTCTGCAATCGTATTTCTCTCAACATTCATCATCATGTTATGAGTTTTAGTGAGAAAAATTATGAAAATTACCAAATAAACAAAGAAAAAAAAACTTCAACAGTGGTTTATTGATGGAATGCTAGACTTTTAGTTTTATAACCAGGGTACAAGTTTCATATTATTATCTTTAACCTTTTTTTTGCATTTTAATAATTAAAAAAAATCCATAATCATCACCATAACTAAATAAGTTACAAGTTATAGATTAACAAAATAATAATAATAATAATAATAATATAAATAAATAAAGAAGAGAAAAAGGGAATGACAATGACAAATGATTTACCAGTGCGATCATTTAAATGGTATAGTCTATTTTTATTGAATAAAGGATTTAATTATGTAAAATTCAAAATGTAATTGCGTCATTATTCAAATGGAAAAGATTATGGACTTCTTAGACAAGGGTTTTGGAATTGAAGGACAATTTAGGCAAAATGTCCAATTTGTTTTCCTTGGCGAACTGAGACAGGGACTGAAATCTATGCAGGCTTACCTAGAGGTAGCAAAATGAACCTGAACCCAAAAACCCGTCAAAAAAACCCGAACTCGAACTCGAACCAAACCTGATTTGACCAAAAAGTCAATAACCTGAACCCGAAAAATTCAAACCCGAATGGCTTGAACCCGAAGTAGCCCGAACTCGAAAAGACTCGAACCCGAAAGAACCTGAACCCCAAAATGACCTGCACCTAAAATGACCCAAACCCGAAAAACCTGAACCCGAGCTCGACCTGAACTTGAACTCGAATCCGAATTTAATACTAAAACTAAATATGAAGAAATTATAATTAAATAATTTTTTATAAATAAAAAACTTTAAGAATGAATTTTATTTTAATATTCTTTTAATAATTTAATTAAATATTAAAAATGTAATTTATATTTTAAATATGATTAA
>JBBYHM010350202.1:0-24377 GCA_038381775.1 Adansonia rubrostipa
AAAAACTACCATTGAATTCCCTTTTCAAAAGTATGTAATCAATACAAATTTTTTTCTAAATTTAAAGAAAAATATTAAATACAATTTTAATTATAAAATCTGCTTAAATGTTAAGTTACTTAAATGATATTTTAAATTGGAGCCGAACTCAACATGAATCAATTAATATAATATTTTTACTTTTAATTATATAAATATAAGTCTTTTAATATTTTAAGATAATGAACTTTTTGGAATCGAACAATAGACTCAAAAACAACTTTAGTAATTAGGCCTTCATTGCAATTTGTACAATTATATTACAGCAAAACAAGCTTTAGTCCTTCACCACAATATGAGCAAACTTTCGTATAAAAGTCTTAGAGAGAGAGAGAGAGAGAGAGAGAGAGAGAGACTAGAAAAGAGAATTGATTGCTTAAGAAACATTTCTAGCCCCAAATTGGACTCCTCATAAAGGAACATAAATTTCCTCCCTTGCCCTATATCCAGCTCCCATAAAGAAACAAAAATCTTCTGTGTCTTACTCAATTTTTTCTTTTTATTTAAAGATCTATATCATCATTAAGAATATATTATTTTAGACATCACATCATCAATTAACATATGTCATTACTACATTACTACCCCGTCAACATATTTAATAATAGAAGTGGCTGGTGTTTGTCTATTGTCCTTGTTCGCTCTTGATTGCAAAGATTAAATTACTCAAAATTAGAGTCCAAAATTTAAATTATAGTTAAAAGTTGATATTTCAATCAATCACACGAAGATATGAGACATAATAATTTTTGCATTATAAAATTTATCTTAGTTTGATTAGGTGATGCATACATGACAAATCACATGTCATAATTTTTTTAAAATAAAATTTTTAAATTCATATTTTAATTTTTTTTTTTTTAAAAATTTATGGGTTCGCACTTTGGCGTGGTGGAAATCTAAAAGTAAAATGGAGAGTTTACCCTTAAGTGCATTTGTATGCATCTTCGATGCAATCAAAATTAGGAAACCCTCCAATGAGTAAGTAGAGTATATCAGACCCTGCAATGGGGATTAAATTTACCGATTAGTCTTTATTTTTTTATTTTTATTTATTTTATTAATCAAATATCTGTTAAAATGCCATAGCTGCTTCTGTTATTAATTGACGTGACGTTTATATTTGGGTCTGGCAGTTTCTTAACAAGGTAATGAAATCGGCCTACCTTTTATCGTCGGCTTTGAATTTTTAGACCCTTTAAGTAGGCTAAGCTCAGTACACGGCACCGATCAGGAATAAAAATAAAAATAAAAATAAAACCGATCCGGAATAAAAGTATATTTAAAATGCGGTGAGCGTGGATCGAACACGCGACCTTCAGATCTTCAGTCTGACGCTCTCCCAACTGAGCTATCCCCGCCATTATTTGTCACGGCTAGTACAATTTATATATTGTGATAATAAAAAACAGGTGTTTGTTTTCCCGGGCTCGAAAACGAGCTTTGAATGCCCTCTTCAAAATTATGTAATCAATGGAAAAAATTCTAAATTTAAAGAGAAACATTTAAAAAAAATTGCCAAAGTTATAATTATTAGATCCATTTAAGTTGTTAGGTTAGTTAAATGATATTTTAAATGAAAGCTCAACTGAACATGAATTATTATTTGATTAATAAAATATTTTTATTTAAATCTAATTGTATAAGTATAAATTTTTTAATAAAATATTTCTATTTAAAATGAAATATAAAGTTTTTTCAGTATTTTAAAATAATGAAACGAGAGTTTTTTTAATAAAAAAAAAGACCCATAAATTCCACAAACAACACAAGATTTAGTTCTTTATCACAACATGAGCAAACTCTTTTATAAGAAATTCAACTCTTGTGTAACACAATCTTCTTTGAGAGTGAGTAGAAGAGAATGGATTGCTTAAGAAACATCTCTTGCCCTAAATCGGTCTCCTATAAGAACAAAAGTTTCCTGCATGTTGGTATACAACAATTTTTTCCTTCTTATATTCTATTTGTGTTCTAGGACGAAGTATGAAGTACAAGAATCGAAACTATTAATTCTCAATGTCTTAATTCTAAAAAAATGTCCGTTTGATCATCAATAGTGGATATTGACATCAAATTTTGGGATGTCAATTAATATTTTACTAAATTTTAATGCTCTCATAAAATTTATTTTGTTATATTAATATAAATATGTATATATACTAACAAAAAAAAATTTAAAATTATAAATTTTATCGATTCATAAAAAAAATCGTATAAAGAAACATAATACATAAAATAAATAATTTTATATATTGTGTTGTGTCCCCTCATTGCCTGGTCACTAAGTATGATCTTATTGAGTGGATAAGCATCGAGGGACAGTTGGATAACTTCAATATCTACACTGCCAGATAAGTTTGATTGCCATGTAATTTTTACCCGCCTAAAGTTCTAGATCAAGTAGAGCTTTTATTAAGGCTTATATATAGAGGTAACATCAATACTACTGAGATAAGATCTATTGGAATTCCTTTATTCCCTTTTTGTTCTTCATTCACAACCCCTTTTGCTGACTTAAGCATTGGAGTGTCCCCCGAAGTCTAAATCCTGGCCTCTCTCATTTTCACTGTTTTGCAGGACCACTCACAGCATCTCCATTGTTGCATCAACAAATGGCACCATCTGTGGGAACCGACAAGCCATAAGCTCATAACTGAAATCTCATTTAGGCATATAAATGAGTAACTCCAAGTTACTATGTAAACATGCTTACTCAATCTACACAATGGTAACTTGCCCACTCAACCTATACGAAACTTGGCATATAAACATGCTCACTTGACCTATATGAAACTTGGTGTATAAACGGGTAACACCAAGTTACCACATAAACATGCCCAGTCGACCTATACAGTCCACGCCTTTGCTTGGGGGGCCAGTGTTGTCCTACATCTATACAATGGTAACTTGCCCACTTAACCTACACGAAATTTGACATAAAAACATGCACACTCGACCTATATGAAACTTGGCATATAAACGGGTAACACCAAGTTACCACATAAACATGCCTATTCGAACTACACAGTCCACACCATTGCCTCAGGGGCTAGTTTTGGGGCAAGCCCAAAAGACTTTACACAATCTAACAAAGACAACATAAAGCCATTACAAGCCCACAAGACCTCACACGGTCTAACAAAAGCAACACAAAGCCATTACAAGCCTACAAGACCTCACACGGTCTAACAAAGGCAATATAAAGCTAGTAAAGGCCAACAAGACCATGCACAGTCCACTTAAAACAACACAAAGTTATCACAAGCCTACATTGCAGACGGAAAACAAAAGCAAAACTTATGCAACATTTATAAAGAAATTTGTATTATTTCCAAGAGACAATTACAAAATAAAAAAAACACCATAACTAGAATGGGCTAAATCTACTTGCTCGCTAGGTTGCTCTATTTCCTCGCCCCCTCTTCGATGACTCCTTGCATTCAGTTTTCTCCTCTGAAATGGGAGTAATAAATGCTAAATCTTTGGTGCGCATTTCCTCGACTTGTTGTTGAGATGGCATCAGCACGTCATAATCTGGATAAGGGGCAAGGAGCTGTAAGAATCTGCTGTCTTTTAAGTCCAGTGGACCCCAAAGAAGTTGTATTCCATAAAGGGCACTTTACCAATATTTACTCATACAAGACGTCATTTGGTCTAGAAGAGTCTCCTTTTGCACATTAAGGTCACTTTGAATATGGGACTCCACACCCGTCAGCTACCTCTCAAGCTCGAAAATCCTGTTCGTGGCACACATCAACTTGGAATCATGCATTGAATAGGCCTTTTGAGACTCCTTTAATTCCTTAGATAGCTTTTCAATTTAGCATTCATTGATCAAGCTTAGCCTTCATCTCCTCAGAGTTAGCTTTTAATTTTGTAGTCTCTTCTTTAGCTTTTTTGATGCGCTCATCATAAGTCTTCTTCTCCAAAATCAACTTATTAACCCTTGCCTGAAGTGTGCTCGCCCTAAACTTGTTCATTACCACTTCTTTTCGCACATTCTCATGCGCAGCGGTGATATCCTATATTTGGCAAGTGAGGGCCACGTAACTATGCAAAGCTTGCATGTATATGAGCTAGAAACAAACACACAAAGAAAATACTATTATGAACTAAATAAAAATTCACCTATACTATGTAAGCCAAAGTGGAATCAATGTTGGCAGCTGGGTTTCTCGTCGCCAAAATTTCATGTCTGCTGGACAAATAACTGTGTTCCCCTACCTACAAATGGCCTCACCATCATTTAATACCCCAACACTTAATTTAGGATTGTGCCTCCAGGGATGTAAGTCGATGCTCTCTGAAGTGGATCTATTCATTCCACCTAAAGGCACCGTAGGCTTGAACGGCATGATAGCTGTGTATGTAGGGCTAGCGAAAATCTCAATAGTGAAAACCTCTACCCAACTAGCTGTGATAGCAATCGCTTTTACGATAAAGAAGCCACCGAGAGAAACGACCTGAGCTTTGGTCGAATGGATAATTGAAGGCTCAAAAGTAACCCGCTTTAGCATAAATGATTCGCTTGGACTATCTCTTACTTTTCTTTTCTTTTTCCTTTTGCTTTTGAAGTAGTTGCTCAACTAGCTTTATGGGCAGCCAATTCAGCACAGGTAGCAGGATTCATACCTATGAAGAAAAATAAACAATTAAAGTTAGAAAATACTAAGTTTCTAAGCAAAAATTTATCAATTTATACCTTCCATAGCAAAACAACAAACGCCCCAATCTAATGTCTCCACATTTCTCTTTATAGAGGTCGAGCGCTGATAGATGTTTGACCAACTTGTGGCTTCCTTTCTAACTGCAGGCGATCTAGTATTATCGGTCACATGTTGGGGTAATCCAAAAGTACTAGCTATATGTTGGGGCAATCCAGATGTAGATTGGGGCTTTGCAAATGAGACCATGTTAAAAGAAAAACATATATATATATATATGTGTGTGTATAAAAACAAATAGATAATAACTCTTACCATATGTTGCCAAGCATCTTTGACTTCTATATTTGACACAATGACCACTCCCCGCTAGCAAATTAGTGGGATTAACACCCAAATAATACTCCTGGATCTTTCCTGAAGTTAGATAGTCCCTACACTTGAACTGGCGACTACAGAAAAATTCTTTTTGTTCCAACTCAGCTTGACTCAACTCGACCTTCAAGGTACTCATAGAAGAGCATGAATTTCACTCGACTGGAAAGCCCCACTCCATATTAGATTGCTTGTGCACAAGAAAAATTGCTCATTGGCAACATAGGCATTGGATGGAATATTGATAATCATCTTCTTGGTGGCGAACTGTAAATAATACCAATACTTGTCTTATTTTTCTTTATTCAAAGAAAACAAGTGCCATGTCACCTCGATTGATGAAGCCCAACCCTTTTTCTTACAAACGACGAAGTATGTCACCAGCATCGCCTATGCATTTAGTTTAAGTTGGTTTGGTGATATTCCATACCGATTCAACACCTTGCAAAAGAACGGTTCCAAAGAAACATGGAACCCTCTCTAAAATAAATAAAAGGGCACGATACTTCCTTTGACTCTAATGATGGGTCACCCAAGGTTTATTATCTCTAATAGCCCAAAATTGAATCCCGGTTCTATTAGTATCTCTCTCACAGTCGCCATGTTGATCACGCCCTCAATTGTGTCCCCCATACTGGTTTCTATGTGCACCGTACCAGTTAGCCTTCCCTTACTTTCTCCATTCTAGGCTCTATTGGCAAAGCTCTGACCTTGCCTTATATTTTCACCATCCTCTTGTGTTTATCCTATTCTTTAGGCCTCACCCCCTTCCATTAGGGCATCTACTTTTTCTTCGACCAAAATAAATGGTCGGTCTTTGGTTTCATCGACGTACACATTTTTCATCGCAAATAGTTACCTTACAACTTCTCTACCACTCACCTCTAAATTTCCCTTTTTTCTGATCTATTTCAATAAGAATCGAATTTATCGTAGGACCATAAAACTCACCTAGCCTAAATTAAAATCCTAGTACAAAAATTAATAACAGCACAGAAAAACTCTTACCTAACTGTGCTGGATACACGGGCAATGCATAGAATATATCCAGTGGAAACCTCAAAGACTGGTACAGAACAAATGAACCAAAAAGTAGAAATTCCAATTTTCTCTGTATGGGTGAAATGACAAGGGGGTCATGTATAGGGGTACTTCTGTCGTTCTTTGAATCATTGCGTACAGTTCGCAGGTTGAAGCCACAAGTCATTTTTCCATTGGGAACGTATGTCGACCCCATTTAGTGCACTAAATGCTTGTCAGATATAAAATTCAAATTTTAAATAAACAAAAAAAATTTTTGACCCGCCAAACTTATTTATGCTCGACATGATTCAGGCAGCTTGGTACTTTCAGATCGTCATTTCCTGGTGAACATTATTTTGGTTTATGAATAGTCACTTTATAACCGCCCACATCCCTGGGGGTAATTATTATATCCCATCATCGCCTAATCACTAAGTGTTATCTCATTTAGGGGATAAGCATTCGAGAATGGTTAGATAACTCCAGTCTCTACACTACCAGATAAGTTTGATTGCAATGTAATTTCTACCCACCTCGAGTTCCAGATCAAGTATAGCTTCTATCAAGGCTTATATATAGCTGTACGATTAGCACTTCTGAGGTATAAGCCATTTGAATTCTTTTATCCTTTTTTGTTCTTTATTCACAACCTTTTTTGCTAACTTAAGCATCGGACTGTTTCCCGGAGTCAAACTTTCTGTGTCTATCTCATCTTTATTGTTTTGCAAAATCTCTCACAGTATCTCTATTATTGCATCAACGTAATACATCAAACAAATCATATTATTCAAAATTGTGTGAAACTTTTTTAAAAAATATAAAAATATCAATTGCTAAATAATATATTTTTTATCAAAACAAGAAAAAATATTCTATTAATTATTAAAGTTGAAAGTTTGAGTTTATAAAGTAAGGTCTTTTTATAATCTTTTATAAAGTGTTTTCAATATGACTTTTCCGTCAATAAAATGTTGTATAATAATAGGAGAAAAAGATCTAAGATAAAAATTAAAAATGAAAAATTATATGAAAAGAAAAAATTTTAGTCAGCTAAGGAAGAGAAAAAAACATCTTTGCTAGAATATAGACAAATAGTATTTTTGAGTTACGATTTGAAAGTCTTATCAAAGAAGATAGAAAGCCAATTTTTAGGATTTATGAATTATGGTTAGTTAGTTCAATTTAGACAAATCTTATAAAAATATATAAAAGTCAAAATTTTTGATAAAAAAAGTCTTACATGAATAATCTATGTTTTTTACATGTGGACGGTTCTAAAAAATTATTATATGTCAAGCATTTAACTATTTTATTTTGTTTGATTTAAATTTTAAAATATTTCATACCAAATTATGTTTATTTTTTATTATATTTTAATTAATTTACTTTTTATACTTTTTAGAATTAATATAAATAAAAATCTTTTGATCAACAAAATTAATTATATTTACATTTATTAAATATTCAATAATGCCATAATTAATGATTTTGATTTTATTTGATATATATATATCTTAAATACATATACAAAAATAAAAATCCTTTTTATAAAAGGTAAGAGTGCTATGTTTATTGTTTATATATTTAAAAGGAAATATATTGTTTTTGATTTTATTTTATTATGAACAAATTGATTATTGATATTTAATAGCTTAAAATCTTTCTCATTTAATTTTTAATTCTTAAATCAAATTAATTATAGTTATTGTTAATGGCTTAAATCTTTCCGAGTTAATTTTTTTTTTCAGTATTAGACCTCAACTTATATATGTAAGTTGCATTAGATGGTTAGTTTGTTAACTACTAAGTTCCGATAGCATGAACTTAATTATGTGGTAGTTACGTTGGAATCTTAAATAGCTTAATTACGGACACAAATTATTATACTTTAAATACTTTAAAATGATAAATATGATTTTTTTAAAAATAACTATTCATAAAAAAGTCAAATTTATAGTAATTAATAGTAATAAATTTACCTTTTTTTTAAAGAATTAATTACAGTTAAATTAATGTAATTCTATCCTTTTTTATAAAATTTATTCCTATTAAATAGTAATTAAATTTAGTAATAATTAATTTTTATAATAAAAAGTCAAATTTTGCCTTTTCGGATTATTTAAAAAAATTTTAAATTGTACATCATTTAAATTTAATAGTAATTAATTTTTTATAAAAAAATCGAAATTAATCATTTTAAAGTATTTAAAGTAATTTTAAATTATATATCATGATTAATAATTTGTGGTTATAATTAAGTCATATTAAGATTCTACAGTAACTATTACAAAATCGAGTTCAAGGATCGGAACTCTAACTAAAAGGGGCTCAACCAAATGATACCATAATATTCTATTATGTTTCTTTACATTTTTTAAGAACCTATTCTATGATGTAATGTATATTTGTTGTTTTTATGAAAATTGAGTATTATCGAAGGTATATTTAAATATTTTGGCTTCACTGTGACTTTTCTTTTATCTGCTTTATTGTTTGATGCAACATATATGATTTATAGTATACTCTTTTTGCTATGATTGACTATATATACTCATTCATTGTTTTTTATTTGCTTCATATTTGTTTTGTTTGTTTAACGTTTTACCGTTTATACATAAATATATATATATATATATATATTTATATTTGCTTCATATTGTTTTAATCTTCTATTAGTGTAATCTTTTTTTTAAATATTTGTTTCTTTAACATTTAGTGGGAAGAAGTGCCATGTCTTCGGATATATATAATTTGCTCCACATATAATACTTCATTGTTTTGTTTATTTAATGCGAAAAAGTGCCATATCTTCGGATACTTTCTAACTTTTTTTTTTGAGTTTATAATTTATTTATTGATTCCATATTTTAAGTAATGTATGTAGATTAATTTTGTTTATTATTTTACTATAATTACATATGGATTTACAATTTTAATTTTATTATAATTATTCTTCTCATAATGTATAATTACTTACATATATATCGTATAAGTTTAAAATTAATAATAATGTGATTTTAAGCATCTTAAATTGTAATGTCTAAAATAGAGAAAAAATCAAACAAATAAACAAAATTAACAATATTAACAATATTAATTCAAAATATCATCTATGTCACCAACAATATCTTAGCTTACTAATTAAAAATTTATTAAAATTATTAAATAAACTTTAATTTAATTTCAAACATCCTTCCTCGTCCATTATTTATAAAAAAGAAAAATGCCATTTATGTTTATTTAATATATAGCTGTATATTAGCCCCTGGCTTCTGAAAGGAGCTGTCATTGTTGGTCATAATTACTAAGGTGGCAATAGGTTTAATTTGAATTTGAAAAATCAATCAATTAATTGAAATTTGAATTCAATTTAATTAGTTTAATAAAAAAATTAATGATTAAAAATTAATTAATTTTAATTAAAATTGATTTGAATTAGAAATAATTTAAATTTGATAATATTGATATAATTACATGAATATAACATTTATAAAATAAAAAATATGATGCAACTTGATACGAATATATTCTCAAAATATATTTAATATTAATTATAAACATATCAAAATTGATATAAATATAAAAAATTATAAACATAATTATAATGATAAAATATATAAATATAATACATATACATGAATTACCATATCTAAAATAACCCTTTAAAAATTAAATTAATAAAAATAAACTAATAAAATAAATTATGAATTTATTTTAATTTCATAACTTATAATTATATTCAAGCTTTGAATTATATTAGATTCTTACTGAGTTTTGGAGTTTCAAATTAATAGAAAAGTTCAAAATTTTAAATTAAACCGACCCACATTCAATATTTATTTAAATCAAATTTTATTATCATTCATTTTTCAATAAATAAAATTCATTATTGATGAACTTTAATATAATTATAGAAATGTTAGTAATAATATTCACTAAAAGTTTGTTTGTTAAATGATAATTAGTGCCTTCTGTTTTGGTTAAAAAATTTTTTTTTGAGCACCAGCCATATTTATTTTTAAATAATTTTTATTATTTATTTTTATTTTAATAAAATATTAATTAAATTTAGCTTAAAATAATTTATTTAAATTTAAAATAATTAATTTAAAAATAATAAATTGAAATTAGATAATTTAAACTAGTATGTCAAAAAAAATTAATTTAAACTCAAAATAATCTATCCTTAAAATATGATCCGAAATTCAAAATAACCTAAAATGATCCAAAATTCAAAACAACTTAAAACCAAAATGATCTACCTTAAACTCGAAAACAAAGAAGATTCAAACTTGAAAATGGTCTAAAAATTTAAAGACTTAAATTAACTCAATCAAAATTGATCCATCTCAAATTAACCAATCCAAATCTAATCCGACCTATCAAATTCAAACAAAATTAATCTATCTCAAATTAACTCAATCCAAATCTAAATTAACCTAATCCAAATCTAATAAGACCCATCACTTTGTCACGGGTCTACCAATAATCAATCAACCAGCTATGAGAGTAAAGCCTGCTATTTCTTGGCTAGCAGCAATGATTACTTATGGCCATATCAAGCAAAATCCACCATTGTCCAAAGCAACAAAAGCATATTAGAATTTAGGAAAGGACCAATTACATAACATAACAGGAGGTCTTCTACAAACTAAACTCCGGGAAGACACCGGAGTACCTAAACATAAATTGGGAATGAAAACATTAGGAAACATAACACATAAGAACAAGATCAGAAATTCAAAAGCACACCACATTCCATAAGACCACTAGAATGTTTGAAGACCAAACGTAGACGATAAAACTCCTAGTACTTAAGATATTTGCTGTTGCCTTTAACCTTGTTGCAGCTGCTGCTTCCACTATAAGTGACATTTCGAAACCTCTCCTCCACCTGATACTCAGGATAGCCACTTTTGTCCCCAACCCTGTAGGTGGAAGTGGTCTTGTACTCGTCCTTGTAACCAACTCTCCCAGTTGATCTCTCCTTGAAAGTATCTCCACTGGAGAATGCTTCCTTGTTTGTGGCACGAGCATACCTGCCGGTTTGCTTGTCCACATAGCTGGTCTTTGAAGTAGTCTGACCAAAGCTAGACTGGCCTGCTTGCTTTGACTGATAATTGTAGCTACTGGTCTGCTTCCCACCATAGTTCTTTGGCACAATTTCAACAAGCCCACAATAAGCATATTTATCACCACTAGTGCTATCCGCCATTTTGAAATATCCTGAGACATATAAAAAAGTTGGATCAATAAGTAAATTATGGGTTAAAAGGTCAAATGGACCAATATGCATCAACCAATAAGAAATTCAAAACCAAAACCACATTCTCATTTCATTTTTCCGATCATGGTTGGGAAAGCATGGTTAATAATGTTTAGAGGAACTTCATCGAAATGAGTTTGAAACCATAGGGCATCAGCTACACCACCTTCAGGCTCAGACCTTATTAATCAACAACAACGTCTACATGCCCCAGTGCAAATATCTAAATGCATTTTCTTGAATAGAAAACTAAGAGTTCAAAAACAATATATAATAGAAAATGAGATGACAACATAGACATTCACATAAAAACTGACAAGTTTTAGTTTGAAAACTACCTCTTTAAACGGTATTCAGTTGAAGTAAATGTCTCTTCTCTAAAGGAGTTTATTCAGTCGAAATGTTAGCCATCTATTTTCCAAAAACAATACAGTGGAAACTAATATCTAGCAAATGACTTGCTTGTTTCATGACGAGTAACCATTACTCACTAAGATCAGGAATAAAATTATCAGAAAATAAATACGAAAATAAAATCCAGTAAGTCAAACCCAGAGCTTACAATATGAACTTACATATCACTACTTAAAAATGACCCTGCTCAAAAAAATACCCTTTTTGAAAAAAGAACAAAAGAAAAGAGAAAATAGATGAAAATAACCAACAAAACCCTGCTGAAGAAAGGCTTAAGCCTACATCTAAATCTAGATAATCCAGTTTCTTACGATTTAGGGTTTCTTGGGTCCCAAGAAAACTTTAGTTACTCGTTTTTTGTTTGGAAGGAGATTCAAACTCAACATAAAAAAAAACAAAAAAAGAAAGAAATCTAAATATTAAACCCAATAGAACGAGATAAACAAGAAAGAGAGATTCAACAAAATGCAGTTAATAGAACTCAAAGAGGAAAACAAACGCATGAAAAAGGAAATCAGCGAACCTCTCCTTGGCTTGGAAATAACTTAGCATTCAAGAACGGTGTTAAGTCAAGAATTACTGAAAAATTTTAAAGGGAGGGGGGGTGGATTTTATAGGCAAAGGGAAAGGGGAAAGAAAAAAAACAGCCAAATGAAAAGTTACAGTGAGTCCTTTGATATTCCGTACGGTAAAATCATTTACCGCCCTTGACTTTATCTGATGAAATGCCAAATGAAAGCAAAGAAAATTTAGCGAGTAATAATTATATTTTAATAAAATTAAATAGTCAAACTTCACTCTTTTTCTTAAATTTATCCAATTGAAATGTAACTGAAAATTTTAATTTATCTTTATTTGTTTTAGATTAA
This sequence comes from Adansonia rubrostipa, assembly GCA_038381775.1. NCBI lineage: Eukaryota > Viridiplantae > Streptophyta > Magnoliopsida > Malvales > Malvaceae > Adansonia > Adansonia rubrostipa. The sequence continues at coordinate 12,654 of JBBYHM010350202.1, forward strand.
TATTGGAAATACATATTATCTTGATATAAATATAAATTAATATTTTTAACATATTTCATAATGCATTGTAGCTAGATATTTCTTATAAAAAAAGAATACTCAAATTTAATTTAATAATGAGACTAGACATAAAATAACAAAATAAATGAGTTTTGCACAATTCTTAACCTATTTATACCTAAAATTTTTAGTAAAAGATTTTATAATTCTGTTAACAGATAAGTACCGATTAAAATTAGTTAATTATTATTTATCTTAAAAATTATTCATTTTAACAAATTCTTTTTTACCATCCTTTTCGTCCAGTTTTGAAATTTAAATAATTATTTTTATAATATTTTTATGGGAAAATGCCTTTGCTTCTCATAAAATTAAACTTTTGTTGCCGGTCAGGAAACAAACAGGTGATAGGACTAAAATCATCTAACTCTGTCTCTATTTATCTTATGTTTATGATAATCTTAGTAATTCGATGTCTGACAAAAAAAAATTCTGATGGAACAAAGCTTTACTTTACACTTCTTCTTTCGAAAAGTCAGTTTTCTTTTATTTTATTTTCTTTTTTATTTATTAATTTCCATGCTTTATTTTAATATATCCACCGACTGTGACAAGATTGCACACTGCAACTAAGATGATGATAGTCTTAAGGCCTAAAACCAGCTTTTGCAGTAACCCAAAGGCCTAAACCAGTTTCTTTTTTTTTTTTTTTTAATTGGAGGAAATGTCCAAAAGCCTTCATTAATTCGATGATTACACCGCTCATTGGAAGGGTTTATAGCCCCAGGGATCTCAAAATCATTATCCCTTTGGAAACGGTTTAAAAATGTGCTGTGTCTTACCTCGGAAGAAAAATATGATGTGTGTGTTGATGATATATGGTGTGATTAGCGCGTTTGTAGGAGCCACTCTGATGTGGGGTGTGGTAGTTTAAGTATGTATAAGTACAGGTTATATGAGATTTCAGACATCTCAAAATCATGGTAAGACTTTAGACATCAAAAAGTATCATGATTTTGAGATATACTATATCTTGTCTCTAATAGGTATTTATTAGTTAGATTAAAATGTGATTTAAATTTTTTAAATTTAGATGATTTAAATTTATATCAAATACATTATTATTATTTTATTTTATGTCCTCTTAATGAATGCATTTTATTTTATTTTATTTTATTTTATGCACCGTTAATTTAAAAGGTAATATTCATTAAAATTTAATTTGATTTGATTCACATTTACTTAAAAATAAATTTATTTCGCTTATATTATTAAATTTATTTCCTTTAATTATTCAGTGTTTGGGTTGCATAAATAAGTTTTAATTCAATTTGTAATCAAAGTTTATATATATATTTTTATTGCTATGTACTTTAAATTACCCTCAATTAAATTTAATTTTTAATTTTTCACATCTAACTCTCAATTAAATGTAATTATTAAATCTTAATGAATATGCTTTAGTGCGTTAGAAATAATAATCTTGGTTTGGTTTTCTCAACTCTTCTATTCTATTTCGTATATCTTTCTTAGTTTTTTTTTCCCCCCATTTATTTGGTTTGTTTCTTCTTGCTTTCATTTGTTTTATTTCTTTTTAGGCAAACGTGTATTATTCTTTATTTTTCTTCAAATTACAATTTTATTTTTATTTTTAGCCAAAATTATATAATCGAGTATGCATTTAGTTATTGGAACGATATCAGTATAATAATGGATGCATTGACGTGCATGAGAAGTTGATGTAAACATTTTCCACACAATATAGACCAACCTGCTTTACTTTTATTTTATTTTTAATGAATTATTTTTTTAATTTTTGTGTAGATGTCCGTTTGCTATATGGTTAATATTTGTTATAAAATTTTACCAACTTTTTGTTTTTATTTATTTATTTATTTTTGATAATTAAAATTTAAAATATTATTTAAAATTAAATCTAAATTTGAATATTAATTCTAATGCACTGCTAATCACTATCCCAAGAGGTTGTTGCCTTTGGCAACATTCTAGCCATTGCTTAATAGCTTTTTGTTTCATGCATTATGAAACAATTCAAATGTACTTCTCAGTTTTTATTGTATATGAGAGTATACGGCACACCTTGTTGAATTTTGTTAGGCTTTCAAAAGTTTTTTATTTATTTTTCTTTTATATTTTTGGGCCAATGCTTTCACAAGTTTCGAACCGTAAATTTATGAAATTAAAAGCCCAAAGAACCGTATACCCAACATTCAACCCAATGACTAGATTTTAACTTACGTAATATTGCGGGAATTATGGTTTTTTTTAATATATACACAAATAATTTATCAAATTATTTTAAATTAAAATCATATATAAATATATTATAACAGGTATATATTAATTGAATAAATATTGTTGACATAAATACTTACGGGGGTACCTTATTTATATGATAAATAATGAATTGAAAAATGAAGAATGAAAGAGTAATGAAAACCATATGACTGTAACCGTCAATAAGATAAAATCTAATTTTTAAATTATTTTACTTCTTCAGATACCAAATATAAATACAATTATTAAATAATTCAAAATTTAAACAATTTGGTATCAACATTTGTTATCTAATCTTCAAATAATTAAAATTATCCATCTAAATAATTAAACTTCAAGATTTAAAACCAAACTACATTATCCATCTTTGTTATCCAATAATTAACTAGTTAAGCATATCTCATTAAAATCCTTCCTGAGCTAAATAATTATAATTACCTATTTAAATAATTAAATTTCAAGATTTAAAATGAAACTACATTATCCACTTTTGTTATTCTATAATTAAATAAAATAAATCTCATGGCCTATAAATTGACACTAAATATATATAACGACACATAAACATAGTCAAAGATATTTGTAAGACTAGATTTCTGATAAGTTTCTTTCAGTTTCTGCTTGGTGCAAAAGTCCATGAAGTTGCCGTATTACGCGAGAAAGAACTTACACATAAAGTTCTGCAATTTTTGCGTTTGTATATGCCCTTAATTCTCTGTAATGTTATAGCCTTATCAATACTTTGCATCTCAAACTCTCAGTGAATGAAATACCATTGTTTTCTCATGGAGTCTGAGTTCTTTTGATATTGATTTGAATTTCAAGTGAATTGAATAACATTGTGTTACTACATGTAGGATGGTCCACGACGGTCATTTTGGGTTAAAAACTATTTCAAATCTTTGTGCGACAACATAAAGGGTAGGGATGACTATTTTCTTCGTGGCGTTTATTTTACAAGCTATCTAAAGGACCAAATAAATAGTTGTTTTTTCGATTATGTAGAATAAGAATGCATTTAGGGAGGATTTGCATTTTAATTGTGGGTATATTGAAACATGCAGGCAGCCGCATATAAAGTGTTTGTTGATAAAAAGAGATGTATAGAAATAAGGATACCTAGTGTAGATGGTGCTGGGAGATTGGCAGTGATAGGACAATCCAAGAATATGCCGAAAACACTTCGGGAATTCAACGTGTCCCTTTTGAGTCGAGCGGCTTCAATCCTCACACAAAAGCGTAGGTATCATTTGATACCCAACCCCAAATTGAAAACATGTATTTATAAAACACCTAACATAAAACATATATTACCAACGTGGGATTCCTTCCAACCTCAACACCAACCAATTTTCGTTATCTTTTAAGTGGATGCAATGAGATCAATTTCTCATTGTAGATAGCTAATTTTGTCCATGCTCTTTTTGAAGCAAACCGTGCTTAATTCGAGTCTTCAGATGAAGTACAGTCATCTCTCTTCTCAGACCAAATTTTGACATCTTAGGACTTAATCAAAAAGTAATAAAATAAAATAATAATAAAAACGAGGACGACTATTGGGTGTTGTGTTATTTTTTGAGGAAGGTTTGAAATGCTAGGGACTGTATTGAAAAAATGTAAAAAGATGTCATCTTTATTAAATTCATGGAGATGTATCGATACATTAATGAAATGTATTGATACATCATGTATTGGTCATTCCAAGCCTGGAACATGCATTGTATCGACACAATGTTATATTTTTCATGGATTTTTGGTTCTGAAAACAACTGTGTCAATACAAGCACCTACGTATTGGTATTATATGAAAATTTTCATCAAGAACAAGCGTTTTGACCCAATTTTCTTACATTTCTTCTTCTTAACGGCCTTAGAACATTCACAACCTTACAAAAGGTCTTTCACAAGCAGTTTTACATTGAAACATAGCCATAAGAAACAAACATATGGATTAAGCCATTAAAGCTTAAATGAGCTTACAATAAATGAGTTCAATGCTCAATTCATACATGGGAACTAAAATGGCATCTAGTTTGGTTTTTTAAACTATTTTAAGTCTAGTTCAGCTGAATTGCAATGGATGATTATTTTCGGCTAAAGTTAAAATCTCTCTCTTGCATGGAACCAAGATATGACCATATTGAGTAGAGGTTTCTCTTTAAAGCTAGGCAGCTGAGATTCCCCACCAAACTTAGTTAAAATCATGCCACATTTAGGAGGACTTCTAACATTGATCAGATTATCTAAGGTTTAGATGAATTGTTTGCCGGTAAGCTCAGGTGAGTTATTAATATTTCAATCAAAGTGCATGAGGATCATGGCTGATCAGACAAAAGAGGTTTTATACCTCTTGACGCATCCAAAAAAAGGGGAGAGCTAGTTCTCAATAGAAAAAACTGGAAAATAAAAAAGAGAAAAAAAATGAGAAAAAAGAATGAAAAACAAAGGAAAAAGAGAGAGTTTCTTAAAGTCTGATCCAATATGGCTTTTCCACTTGTTTTGTACTTTGTTTTTGTCCATTTCTCTTAACCTTATGTGAGCTCGAGGATCCTGGGCCATGCTTAGGGGATGATTTGAGCCAAATGTGTAAAAACTATGTTTATGACCAAATCATGAGCTAGTATCTCCAAATTTTTTATTTTCATTTTCTTTGATGATTTTTATTAAAAGTTTCTTAAAAAATCATATTTCCATCTTGAAAACTTGTTTTTCAAACGTTTTATGTTGAGTTTCTTAGTTTTCATGTGGTTTTTATCAAGCAATTTCTCAGGTTTCAACCCTAGTTTTAGCATGTTATTCATGTTTCATATTATGCATGATTTAGGCATTTATGATATTTTCATGCATATAATCATTATTTACATTTCCATGAAAATGTTTTTACATTTCCATGAAAATGTTATGATTTGACAATACCACCGTGCATAATAATAAATCCATTTTATGTTAATGCCATATTTGTATGATCATTGAGAAAAAATGTTTTATATTTAGGAGTGGTAGAAGCTTAAAAGGTCTATATATGCATTGTCATATATTTTAGGGTCATTCTAGTACCGTGCCATCTTTTACGATTATTTATGTAATTTCATGCATTTTAAGGTCATTCTAATAATTTTCCATGATTTAGGAGTTATTATATAATTTCATGCATGTTGCATCATTTTAGTCATATGTCATGATTGAGGACCATTTATGCAATTTCATGCATCTTAACGTTATTTTAATATTTTCCATGTTTTAGGATGATTTATCTAATTGCATGCTTCTTAGGGTTATTTTAGTATTTTGTCATTGTTAGCTATATTAGCTTTGAATTAATCTCGGCTTTGATATACTAAAGCTTAATTAGCTTATGTTTAAATATTTTCATGTCAATGTTTTTCCATGAAATATTTTGTAAATACTTTAAGAAATACTAGAATGTATTTTAACTCCTTTAAGCACTCAAATATATGTTTTTAATACATACTTTTATATAAAATATTTTTAGATAAGTTTTATATGTTTTAAAGTTATGAAAAAACCTCTTAAAGTTGATTTTCATGTGAATGTATCGATACACTATGTGTATGTATCGATATTATGCTTGGCAGTAGCTCAGTTTTTCATCGAACTTTCAATTGTATCGATATAGAGAGCCATTTGTATTGATACAGCATGGTAAGTGTCGATACACTGCTTTTATTGATATAGTAAGCTCCAATGGTCATATTTGAGGCCCTGCATAGCAATGTATCGATATGCCAACTTATGGATCGATAGAACTCAGCAAAAAGGAATAAAAATCACGCAAATGAAGCTTCTAGCGGCTTTAAACCTTCACCAATCATCCCTAGTGGCTATAATCATGATCAAAGCTATAAACAAGCCTCTCTAACACCTCTAACAAGAGAAAGAAAGAAAAAAAAGCTCTTAGGGATAAATTGTTCATTTATTCTATCTTTTCTAAAGTAGTTCACAATTGTATATGATTAATTCTTCCTATCTTTGTATTCTTTATTTTGTATCTTTAGATACACATTTTTCTTGATCCAAAATTCTTGTAAACACCTAGCTTTTAGAGGTTTTATTTGTTTACACAAAATTTTGTAAAAAAGAGGGTTCCTAATTAGTCACTGAAAGGTAAAGAAAGGGTTCTATCTTAGCTACGAAAGATTAAGGGCAAATATTGCTATCTTAGCCTAGAAAGATAAATAGTGTAAATGTTATACATTGTCCTTGAAAGGTAGACAATCTAAGTCAGTGCATTTAGAAAATCTGAGGCAAGTGAGGTCAAGTAAAGGACATGGGCAATTGAGGCCAAACATCTGTAAATCATTGAGTTTCCTTTTCCTTTCCTTTCTCTTTAATTATTTATTTTTATTCGCTAACTTGTACTCCAAAGTTTATTGCTTAGATTTCTCGAGTTTACTTATCAAAGTTTCTTATCACTAAAAGGGCTAGCAACCATGATTTAGGATCATTTATGCAACTTCATACAGCATAGGATTATTTTAGTAATTTATCATGTTTTAGGGACTTTTATGTAACTTTAATTATGTTCGGATCATTTTGGGTCATTTTCCATAAATGAAGGACTTTTATGTCATTCCATACATTCTAATGTCATTTAGATCATTTTTTATGATCTAAGGATTTTTATGTAATTTTAATTATGCTAGGGTCATTCTAGTAATTTGCCAAGTTTTAGGGACTTTTATGTCACTTCATGTATTTTAATGTCTTTTAGGTCATTTTCCATGAGCCAGGGACTTAAATACAGTTATATAAATTTTGATATCATTTAGGTTATTTTTCATGATTTAGGGACTTTTTTGCAATTTCATATATGTTATTTGGAATCATTTTCATGATATTATGACACAAGATTTAATATTTATATGTTGATTATAAAATACATATTTTTTGAAAATCCGAGGCAATATTCTCGAATTAAAATAGTCCATAGGTGTATCGATTATTTTCAATAAAAGAATACCCTCTATAAATAAGTAAATTAAAATTTTTAAAATTTTCAAAAGTAAAACTTTCGTATTCCTTCGAGATTTTCGGAGAGGTGAGAAAAATATTTTGATTTTTAAAAAAATTTAAAAATATAATTTGCTTAAAATGGAAAATAATATTAGTCATAAATAATTTCAAAGAATGAGAATTATAATTCAATATAAAAAAAATTAAAGCCAATCATAACTGGGACTTTAGTTAACATGTAAGAGGTACCAATTTTCGAGCATCTTGATAGGGATTAATCCTTACCCATGATTGTAGCCCATTTCTGAACCTTTCACGCGAATCCTGGTATAAACGTAGACCTCAAAGCTTTTTTTAAGGTTTTGTAACCCTTAAAATGCAAGTCCTTCTAGGTGACTAATCTCACTTAACTAAAACTAAATTGGTGGTGACTCTGAATTATTTGGTCATTCTATAATCACCATTTAGGATTAAGTTGGATGTGTGCTTCATCTGACAATTAAATCTTATCCCAATATGAGAAAATGAAATTTACTTGTTTAAGTCTGGCATTTCAGGTTTGCTTTTGGCACGTTACTACACTCATTTACCATAGATATTAATCATGTAATATAATCTAACATCGTGTATTTACATATGATAATCTATGTATACTATACAATTTTGTATATGTGTAATCTTCGTATATGCATACATATTTCATACTTTACACACTAAAAATCATTGATATCCAACAAAAGTTTAATGCAACTATGGCTTTAGCCTAAACAACATCCTGCCTTAAGAGACGGGCATCTCTTGAATCTAACTCGCCTTCAAATCTATCCATTAAATTAAAATCTATATGCAATATTACAAGCTTATAGTTTTTTTTTATTACGTTATAATTCTTAAATGTTGCTTTGTTATTTTCTAGGTTATATTCTCCTTCTTCATTACTTAGTTTCTTTTACCATAAGTACTATAACCATTGATATGGGTTGAATTCAAAAGTCTAAATTCACTATAACCATCCCCATACTTCATTTTTTTCTGACCTGTTTTTTTTTTTTATTAGTTTATTTAGCCTTTTAGAAGATACATTGAGACCACTACCCTGCTTTAGTTCGTTCTTGTAAAATTTATATTTTGTTTTTATCCCTTTTACGTTATCCCTATATTTGCATGTCTCCTAACCTTTTTTTAGGTTTATTTCATTAGTTGTTATGGTGAAAACTGGAAGCATCTGAAACTGTGACAAAAGGTACACAAAAAGCAGCCCAGGAAAATGCTTTACAACAACCTCAACCTCAACCTCAACAAAATGCTTCTTAAAAACCCCATTCTATGCATCACCTTTTTTTTAACAAATTTATTAAATTTTTATGTTAAGATTTTCTAGTTGACTTTTCTTTAACTATTATTAAATAAATCCCATTAGGAAGCATGGAAGTCATTTTCATAACAAGATGGTTGATGAGTGGAATCTTTCCCTCGGATAGCAAATGCAAGTTCAATTTAACCATAATGGTTAGCCTATTGGAAGTGAAGGTTATGTACTTTCATCTTGTCTTGGCATCTTAGGACGAAATTACTGTTTACTCCCTTTGAATTACAAGACTTGGAGGAAGGTGCCATCTCCTCCGACTTCAAAGCTTTTAAGTGTTAACGTTGCCTTTGTAAGGTCAGAGACTCGTGGTGAACATACATATGCTGTGTAAAGCTTGTCCTCTTTGCAACAATCAGGGTCATCCTCAATGATGCGTAACCGTAATCGAGGTCTTTTATCTTTTATCCTGACATTAGGCTTGCAAGTTAGAGGTTCAATACTTAGCAAAAGAAAAAGAAAGCAAACCAGAATTATATATATATATATATATATATATATATATATAAAATCTTGAATAGACTTGTTTCTTCAATAGTTCCATAGTGTTTCTACTTTTAACTTTTTTATTTCTTAACATGGAGGAATAGTTTCTTATTGGTTCATGTGTATCTTAATGTGAACTTGAACCAGAAATATAGTCTTCAGCTTATGATGTTAGCTTAAACTCCATATTGACTAAAGTTCTTTTAATTAGGATGTTCTTTGATAACATGATCAAATAACAATTGGTCTTGTTTGTTCCTGATTGTGATTTGTTTACTATCCTGTTGATAATTATGGAAACCGAATTGTGTTGCAATGAAAATCAATATCCTAATCGCACAAAATCTGAAGCGAACTATTTAATTAAGTTTCCAAACAAATTGGATTATTATAATTTATGAAGAGTATCAACCATTGTAGAATTACTACGCTTATAGTCCAAGAAATGATCCATTACTATCTCATTTGTTCTTGATTAGGATTTACTTGCGATGCTATTGATGTTTTGTATGTAAATTGAATTGTTGCAAGGAAAATCATTAGTTAAAAAAAAATTGAAACAGATTTGTTAATTACTAGTATCTTTTTATTGACTTGCAATCAGATGAATGATAACCATGTGCCATTACTTGATTCGTGGAAATATCATTTCCTAGTGTAAAACATCTGGTCATTTTGAAATAGAGAATTTTAAAAATCAGAATAATTTCAATCTTAAAAACCGTAGCATCTTAAACATCTTGTCATCTTGCCTTTTACTTGACACAACCTTAATTGCATAGCTATGGTATAGTTTGGGCTTTTAGAGTAGGTTCAATATGGTAATTAGTCATAAATGGTACCGACATTAATGGTTTTTCAGAATAGTACATGACCTTATGTATAATGACTATAGTTTTTTTTCAATATTTATTTATTTATTTTTATTTGAAACATATATTTGGATTTACTTGCATATTAAATGTGAATTAAAATTTTTTATATTGCATGTTTTACATGCATGAGTTTATTAAGGGTCAATATTAGCAAATAACTAAGGTTACACATCCATAAAAACGATGGAAGCTTTGGGTATGAAGTTATTGCAGTAGTTTTGTTTTCTAATAAGATTACTCTTTTTGTTAACTTTGATATTATACGATCAATTTCTTAAGGTTGTTCTCTTCAGAAATTAGAATGTTATACTTCGTTATAAGATTACTTTCGTTAACTTTTTAACTACATGGTGACAATCTGTTTTCGTTAATTTTGAATACATGACCTTATGTACAATAATATTATTTTAGGTTGGCAATCAATGGCTTGAAAATCAATTTGTTCTTCTCTTTAAATTCAATTTGCAAAAAGCAGGAAAAAAAGCCATAATTTTATAATATTTACATAAATGAATATTTTAATAATAATTTAAAATACCATTAAAGGTGATTAATTTGTAATATTAGTTTTAACATATTTAATAAATAATTGAATAAATATTTAAATTTAATATAAATATAATTTTTATCGACATTTTAAAATACTTAGAAAATATTTTTTTTTATTTACATATAATGGTTGGTTAGAGTGTCTAAAAACCTGCCGTCAGCAAAAATACAAATACGATTCGAGCATTGATGGTTGGGCCTTGGAAAAGTTTTCACTGCACATGCCCAATTCGTGATCAACTAATTGTCAGGGAACCATTAGTGTACTGGATAGTGAAAAGGTTTTAGTTTGTATCTTTTTCATAATAATTAAATTTAACTAATTTTTAAAGTTTTATTGATTTGATAAGAAATTACAATCTCATTTACTTTTCATACATGTATGTCACGTTAATGAGATAAACATTTGCTATCCAAGTAAACCTTTAATGACACTATAATAGATCAAGAGTTAAACTGATTTTAATAATAAAAAGGAAATCATAAATAATTTAAAATTAAGTTTATATATCAAGAAATGACAGATAATAAAAAATACGACAGATGTGGTTTTCTAAAACCTAAAATGACAGAATTCATCTTTTGATTCTGAAATAGTGCCCAGAGACTTTTATTATCCTATTCGTAGCACATGTCTTATCACACTTGTTTTCTTCTTTTGCTGAAGTTAATCACATAAAAACGCTTGATGATCCATCGTTTCTAATGTAAGGAGGAAAGTCTCCATCTGGTGGTTTCCTTTCTTTATTGTATGAAAACCGCTTTGGTGAGGACAGCTTTCATACAATATTTTTTAAAAAAGTAAAAAAACAAAAGAAAAAAAATGAAAATCATCATCGCCGACAACGATTTTCCTCAAACAAAATAGAATTCGAGGAAAAAAATAAATAAAAGTCATGCAGCACTACTCTCCTCACATTCGTCATAAGTGTTGTCCACAACTCTTACCAGTGTTTTGAAATTTTCAGCAGAGCTACCATTCGGCTGTACTGCATTGTAAGCAAGCTCCTTCTGGACCCTGATTTTGTCTCTCATTTTGTTCCCTTCTTCGGTCGACAATATGAGTTTCAAGGCTTTGATGGTTCCTTCTTTTGTGAGCGTTCCCCCTTCTAACCCCAAACCAAATCCCCATACAGCCTCAACAGTTCGAGTATTCAATCTTTGGTCTCCGAAAAA
>JBBYHM010350230.1:9925-24369 GCA_038381775.1 Adansonia rubrostipa
CTAGTGGGCCTAGTACTGTTGGACTAGGTCAAGATGTTAAATAGTTAGTGCCCGGGCTCAATCTTAAATTGATTAGGTAAAAGAGTTTTACCTAGACCCTTTTGAAAGCACCACTTATAGTGCCACCTATTAGGTTTGGTAGTAATTGGCTTGGTTGTCCCATTAGTAAGGCCTAATGTAATTTTAGATGTATAAATGTACATTTATAAGAGTTTTTGGTGGGATGATGCAATTTTGGTTATTAGAAAAACCCTAGGCACCATCTCTTTCAATCTTTAAGCCAAGTTGGCTCAATCTTGCTCTCCCTACACAATTGGCATGCTGTTTGATCCTTTGATGATCCAGAATCATTCTTGATTTTCGAGGAAAGTGAGAAAACATGTATCTAGCACATTTAAGTGTAGATGATGATCATAGAAGGACAAAAGCCATAATTGCCACTTCCCTATAGCTTCCAAACAACGCTTTTCTAATCTTCTTATTCTTAAAGAAACATCTACGTGAACTATTCTTGGTTGTATGAGAGAAAGCATCTGCATCCTACCTTTTAGGTAAGACTTTTTGAGCCTTCTAGCTAGTATCAGAGAACCATTGGACCTTTGTGAAGGTTCTATAGCTATTTGTGTAGGTCACCGTTAGAGATAGGAAGATTGTGCTACTTGTGGCCTCAAAAAACAAATTGAATTAACCAAGCTATGGCAACAATTGTATAGGAATAAGCATACTCAGAGTTATGAGTCTTTGAGTAGGTAAGTTCTCTATCATATCTATATTTTAAATTTCTATCCGACCACATGTAGATCTCAACTTGAAGATCCTAAGAAAAATTGGATATTTTTCTATTTACTTTCTACTATGCATGTTCAATTTAAAGTAGATATTTGATACCTATTTCGATATGCAGGAGCCTAGACTTGCCAACCATTACATCCTCAACAACAACTTTATAAAAACATGCTTATGTTCCCACAGAGACTCAACACATTAGGTCGACGAAATCCCCAAGGAATAACCCGAACAAAGAAAAAAATTTATCGAACCATTTAACCAATTTACGAATTCACCACCCACCAAATACAGCTTTATAAAGCAAACGGAATTAAATTAAAAATATAAATAAAAAATCAAAAACATAAAAATAAAAAACAATATATAATATAAAGCATAAACCATTAACCATTGAAATGGAAACCAGGCTTTAAACTAGCGACAATATCCTCCCAATAACATTTTCCTTTTATAGGCAACCAGAACCCATCAACAAAGAACATTGAAAGGATTAACCAAATCCCTCTTCTAATGTACGAGAGATATGCAATAAATACAAAAATAATTTTTTGGCAACATGCTTCTCTGTTTTTTTTGGATTTACTCTTCAATGTATGGAAGATTCGCAATAAATCAATACACAAAGACCTTTCATTCCCATATTTTGTTTTTTACTTTTAATGTCAATCTAAAAACAGAAGCGAGAACGAGAAGAGAAGCACACCCTTCAGCCAGCGAAGCAGAGCATGGAGGAAAAGGAGTACAAAAAGCCCCGTTCGGGATGAGCTTTTAGGATGCGAAGTCAGCGATGACGTGAAAGGCTGAGGAAAAATCTCCCTCTTGTTCTTTTCTATAGTTTAATATTATATTATCTCTTCCACTACTTTAATTGTATCAGATGCATAGTATGAAACTCTTACATTGGAAATGATGGTTCCAAAATCAATATATTAGATTATACTCTGAGATAATAATTTTTTAACTATTTGAGTTGAATCCGATCGAATTTGACTCATTAGTAACGTTAAGCTAAACTTAAGGGTGAGCATTCGGTCGGTTCGGTTAAAACAAATTTTAAACCGAATTAACCGACTTAGCTAGAGGAATCGACTGAACCGATCGACATTTTTAACCATAACCGAATTAACCGAACCGACTAAATTTCGGTCGGTTTGGTCGGTTAGTTCGGTCAAATCGGTTTATTGGGTCTTGGGCTAATGGTTGTATATTTGGGTTGGGAATGAGTTTAATTGGACTATTAATATATATAAATATATAATTATTAAATATTAAATATTAAAAGTTCGGTTAATTCGGTTAATAATTTTATAAACCGATAATCGACCGAATTAACCGAATAAACTGACATAAAAAATCGACATAAATATCGAACCGACTTAATCAAACCGAATTAACCAAATTTTATTGGTTAAATCGGTTAAGTCGATTAAGTCGGTTTGAACCGACTTATACTCACTCCTAGCTAAACTCATAATCTAAGTTCTATTACATTGGTTAATTATAATACTATGCAAGACTTTCTATATTTTGTTTAATTCTCATCATCAACAATCTAATTGAACATATTTTTCACATTTTAAATATTTATAATAACTGATATATTTAATTTTAATAATTTAATTTTGAAATTATTTAATTATGTAAATTTTTAAAAATAAAAATTGATTGCATCAACGTACCGTCAGAAATTTGCAAGTTAATAGGGAATTTTAAGGATACCTTCAATTCTGACATCCATTCTTGGAGCCGAGAAATGGAACTTTCCACAGCAATTTAAATGACTGATTAAAGGATTTGCCCTAAGGAAAGGACTAAAATAATTAGGACAAGGTTTCCCATGCTCAGATTTGGCTCGAGATATTAAAATATTAGTAAAAATTATTTTTAATTTAATATTAATTTTAAAATATATTAAAATATTATTATTTTATTTTTTTAATAAAAGTTAGATTTTGTAATTAGAAAGTTTAAGTTTAAAACAAGAGATTTAACAGATCAAACGAATTTATTCAACTCAACTCATATATATATATATATATATATATTTATATGCGATAAAAAAAATGAAAATCATTAGATTATTTTATTGTCAATGAAAACCTTATAACTCATAATTTTTTTATTAAGCATAATGACAAAAATAAAACACACATATATATATATATATATAGAGAGAGAGAGAGAGAGAGAGAGAGAGAGAGAGAGATAAATGCCCACGATTTTTGCTGCGGATATATGATCGGATTTGAAATGATATTTCTCAATAAATTTTAAAGATGAAAAAGAGAGAGGAGCAAAATAGCAGAGCAAAAGTAGGAAAGAAGATAAAAGCTTTATATCATTAATATACTATAATTTCAAATATTTACGTCATTAATTTATAAAATGTACTAAAACATATAATATATATAAAAAATAATACAAATATAATAAAAATATATAAATAAATTATAATTTATATAAAATAAATTATTAATTTATCAAAATTTTATATAAATATATAATATTTTAAATATAATTATAATAAAAAATACAATATAAATATGCAAATCTTTCAATCTCCTTTCCCTTTCTTCCCTTTCTTTTCCTTCCCTCTTTCTTTTCTTTCTTTTTCTTTTTCTACGTCACAATGAACAGAAAGAAAAAGCAAAAAAAAACAAAAAATGCTTGCCACTCAGTGGCGAGCCATAATGTAGCAATTGCCTATCGATGACAATTGGTCATCCAATGGAGGAGTTGCTTTAACATTAGATTTAATTTTTATCGATTATTTATTGATAAATTTATTCATAAGTCAAATTATGATTTAATTTTTTTTATTTAAATTCAAATCAGATCATGCTTGAGCCGGCTAGAATATTATTATTTTAAAAAATAATAAAATATTAAAAATATTCTTATGTTAATATTAATATATTTTTATAATTAAATTTAAATAAAAATATTTATTGATAAATAATAATTCTGGTCCAAACAGGTTGGCTTGAATTAAAAGGAATTCTTGTTTAGGCCTGGCCTAATATGGGTGTGGTATGTTCTTTTGGTGGGTAGTCCTGCCTTTAAACAGATCTATGTATCAATAAAATAATTTTTAATTCAATAATATAAAAACAAAAAAGTAATATAATCTTATTTAAAAAAATCAATTATTATAAAATATGTGACTCAAATTTGAGAATTATTTAAATAGTTTCATTAACAATTCAAGCAAGACATACAAAAAATAACTAAAATGCTATTAGATTTGGCAATATTAGATACGATTATACAAATATTATTTGCATAAGTCAAAAAAATGAAATGAATAAATTTTTAAAGTCTATATAATAAGAATTTTAAATATACTAAATCAATAAACTATAAAAAACTTTAAAAACTATTATGATACGATAAAATATACAAATATTATATGAATACACAAATTGTTATATCTAAACACAATACGATCAAAAAAATAATAAAAACATGAACAAATGCACAAATGTGCCAAAATCAATGTAAAATGACTTATCAACATATTAAAATTTATATAAATATTTAATACTATAAATATAATTATAATATAAAAAAATAATTTAATTATGACAAAAATACATAGATGTTTCCTTTCTTTTACTTCCTTTCCTTTTGCCTTTCCCTTTCCTTATTTTTCTTTTTCTTTTTCTCCTTTATTTTTTCCCTTATCACAATAAAAAAAATTAATTACTCATATGATCCTTGAACTTTAGACCATATTTTAAATTGGTCTTCAAACTTTAAAACGTATTAATCAAGTCCCTAATTACAAAGTTTCTTATAAAGTAGGTCTTTCTGTTAATAAGTCGCCAAATTAGACATTAAATCTAGTATGGCAGTTGACATGCAAGTGGTCAAATGCCATATGTATGGTTATAAATTGGCTTAATTACTTGCGTGATCTTTGACTTTAGGGCATATTTTATATTGGTTTCTAAACTTCAAAACGTATCATTGAGAGTTAAGAAAATTTCCTTAAATTAATGTAAATAAATATTTATAACTTTATAAAACATTTATCTGTATTTATTTATAAACAAGAAAAAGAAAGAATAAAAGGAGAAAAATGTAAATTAACGAAAATAAAAAGACAAATTCAAAAAAGTACATGAAAAAATTAACAAAAAATATAATTCTTTATGAAAATCAAATAAATAATTAAAAATATAATATTAAATATGAAAAATTGTTTCAAATAATTGATAAGGGTTGGTTGAATTTGTTAAATATCTAACGTAAATCATATACAATCCAGCATTTAACCAATATAAGATAATGCCAATCTAATAAGCCCTATGATGTGAAGATGGAGACTAGTAAGCTTGCCACATAACAAACTTGAAAAGCATAACAGGTAGGAGTAAGATGCAAGAACAACAAAATAAAATTTAAGCTTTGATACCATATTAAGCATCCAACCTAAATCCAACTAACAATAGATGGAGATGCGAATATGAATATAAAACTACAAACAATCCAAAATTCAACCAATAATATGAGATAATATCACTTTAACATACTTAACCAGTAAGTTTATCCAATTCCATTTATATTAGGTATGAATCTTATCAAAGTAACCAAACACATATCACTTTATGACTACTGAACTGCATATCATTGAATATTAAGAATTATGTAGGATCTATCAAAATTTATGCAAAACTCACACTTATAAACATCAAACTTAGTTATGGTTATCTAATTACATAATTATAGTAAAAAAATTTAAATCAAGTGCTCTTGCTTAAAGAAGTATGTTTAGGCATATTATTAGTTATCATTTAACATAAATTAAATGAAAAAATGATTAAATTAATCATACTAAAGACCAAGCAAGCAACACTAGTTTTACCAGTAATTAAGAAGTCATGATTCAAAATTATCTAAAAGATAGATTGAAAGATCATTAAAGTGAGTTGCTAAACAATTATCTTGTAAAACTTTAATTACACACTAATTAATAAAATTAATACCAAAATTAGTTATTAATTACTGCTATTAAACAAATTTGATTCAATTTAACATTCAAAACTTGAACTTTTTTTTTTAAAAAATCTTTAACTTCATGTATTATAATATATATTTATATGGATAATTATTTAGTATACTGATGCTGAAGTTTGTTAACTCCATAAGACTGCCATATTAAAGACCGAGCAAGCAACACTCATTCTATCAGTAATTAAGAAATCATGATTCAAAATTATCTGAAAAACTCATGCTTAAAAACATGCTGTATGAGATTGAGAAATCATTAAAGTGAGTGACCAAACAATTATTTTGTAAAGCCTTAATTACATGCCGGTTAATAAATTTGGTACCAAAATTAGCCATTAATTATTGCTATTAAATGAACTTATTCAATTTAATTTTAAAAACTTGAAGATTTTTTTATAAAAAAGTCTATAACCTTATATATTTAACATATATGGATAATTATTTGGTATATTGCTAGTGGATTTTTTTTAGCTCTACGAGCAAAGCTTAAAAGGCCCCCACATGTCCTTATTGTATATTTTAGAAGATAAAAAGTAAATAAATAGACATGTGGTAACTTTTTAACTTACTTATGGTGTGAAGAAAAGAGAAATCTAAAAATACAAGAAAAAGACACATAATACTAATGATAACTATATCAATGATAGAGTCATATAGGAGTTGAAGAAAACATTTAATTATATATAATATGGTTTTTAATTTACTGGTGACTCACATTAAAAGTGAAAAACATCTTGAACAAGCAAAACAAAAACCAAAATAAAAATTATGTAAAGAGATTTTTCCAAAAATTAAAGAAAGCAAAGAATGTAATACAAACCTTTTTCATTAAATTACTATTAATTTAAATTTTATGCATTAGATATATGTTAACAAAGTAGTTAAAGAGTTGTTTGATTGTATTAGATATATTATTTTAATTCACTTAATTATTGTTATTATCCTAAATATGTATTACTATATAAATATTCTTTGAAATTTAAAAGAAATATTTAAGTTATATAGCTCAAGATTTTTTTCTTATATTTTTTAGGCCAACTTAGAAAAGACTTAGTTAAAATGTATTGTTTTTGTTAATAAATTGACTTTTCCTCTGCTGATTTTTACTGTAATCACTAAAAGAGTATTTTCTACTATAAAATATTCTTAATGTGGGCTTTGCTGATTTCTTTTGTTTGTGAAAATCAATCGAACTAAAAAACTAGTTAATCCTAAATTATTGTGTGATCCATATAGTTGTACTTACATTCATCTTAACTTAAAGTTATTATATTGGGTATGGTATGAATAGGTATAGGCTTGAATTAAAGTGGACTCAATAGTGGGAAGAACCAAATTATATTGTAATTAGCTAAGTCCCCTTTCCCATCCATAAAACCCTAGCAATATAAATAGTTAGTGGCAGTGGTTTGTCCTATTAACAGCCATCATAACGAATTTGGAAAGAGAAAGGAAAAGCTTAGCCACTCTAAACGATACTGAAAGGACGAATAGAGTAATTCTTGGCTTTTTTTTTTGGTCATGGCTTTCAACACAAGTATGTGTCTTAAACTCTATTACATTATTTTATACAATTATGTTTCACGTAATTGTGTTTTGATTCTAATTAAAAACATTAACAAAAGGTAACATGTGGTATCAAAACCAAACAAAAAAAGCCAAGATCTAGTGCATGATAAATTAATATAAATACACTTATATATGAAATTGGTTATAATGTTTTAAATATAGAGTTCTTGGTATTTAATTTATGGATATGCTACCAGACCCGCATTGTATATATATTTGATCTAGGCTATTAAAACATCATTAAGCATGATTAAAAGATGATTGTGAATGTTTATAGAATGAGTAAGAGATCTATCGTGCTAATTTCATGAAAACCTACACAAAGAATAATTTCAAGAAATCAGTGTACCAACTAGCAAAAGGTTATTTAGAAATAATAATAACGATTCACTAATTACTAAATGTCCAAAGTATCTAGAAAGTCTAAAAAATCTCCAAACTACCAATTTCTAATTAGTAAATATTTCCCAAGAATAATTTTGCACCAAAAAAAAAATTAGATAGAAAAATCGAGTAATTTAGATATTAATACAATTAAGATATAATAAATCTTGTTTTAATCATATGTTTCTAAAAAATAATTTTGGTTTTAGAATAAATTATATAATTTAAACACCATCTAATTGAAAAAGTCATATTACCATTCAGAAAATCTTCCAATCAGAGAACATCAGTCTTGAACATACTTAAATTATTATGCTAACTTGAGAGTTCTCATTAAATGAACATTTTAAGCAAAAAGAAGAGACAGTCTTTTCTAATCATGGGGCAAAAGGTGGAATTAGAATGCCTATTAATTAAAGAGACAAACCATCTAGAAAGGTTAAGCCGATTTAGCAAAATAGCCAACCATAATCCCAACCTCTGCACCCTCCATGAGCATACATGTCATCATTCATGAAAATGCACATCATTTGCATAGGCATCTGAGCATCACTCATCAACGTACACTTCAAGCATGTTTGGATTATTATCCACTCTAGCATTTGCATGCATTTGGATAATGGCCAGTTTTGGTGTTTGCACTCATGGGCATTAGCACCCTTGTGCATCTGCAATGACATGCATTTTCACCCATGTAAATCCACGTCCACACGCATTCACCTACATCCATGCGCATCCATACTTATAAAACTTTACACTCACATGCATCCATGTTCATGAGCAATGTCACTCTTGTGCATTCTCATCTGCACTCACATGCATCTTCACTCACAGACATTCGCATTCATGTGCATTCCTATTCGTATCTACTCACATTCACCTGCATTCTCATTCACCATATTTGCATTCACATATATTTATATTCATTCATTCGCACTAATATGCATTTTCCTTCATATTCGTTCATACTTACAAGCAATTGTTCTCATGCTCAAACACACTCACCTGCAAGCATGCTCACCTTCATTTGCATTCACATGCACTCTCACTCACGAGCATTAGCAGTCATGCATTCCCATTTATATCATTTCACACTCATATGTAGTCTTCTTCATCTACATTGGCACTTATCTGCATTCTCATCCACGAGCATCAACACTCATATATTCCTATTCATTTCTACTCGCACTTGTGTGCATTTCTATCCATAAACATTTGCACTCACGTGTATTTGCATGTCTACACTTATGTCACCTTGTTTGCATATGTGTCATTTCATGTGCATGGGCATCTCAATAAAGAGCGTAAGCATCACTATCAGCTTATTCATGACACTACATAACATGGCATTTATGCTTGGGCATGACATTCATGGCATACATCATATTTGCCCTCTTGACAAAATTGACCAAAAATTTTCCAAAGCCTTTCTTGAGAATATTTTATTAAAAAATTTCAAGGCCTCTCTTAAGTATATTTCAAAAGCTCCCAAAGCCTCATTTGAAAAAATTTCAAAAACTCCCAAAGCCTTTCTTAAGGATATTTCAGCAAAACTTTGAAAGCCTCTCCTGATGATATTTCATTAAAATTTTCAAAAGCCTCTCTTAAGGACATTTTATCGAAAGCCTTTCTTGAGGATATTTAAAAAATTTTCAAAAGCCTCTCTTGAGGACATTTCATTCAAAGCTTTACTTAAGGATATTTCAAAATTTTCCAAAGCCTATCTTGAGGATATTTCATCAAAAACCTTCAAAACTTTTATTGAAGATATTCTACAGTCTCTCTTGAGGACATTTCATTAAAAACTTCTAGAGCCTCTCTTGAGGATATTTCAAAAACCTTCCAAAGCCTTTCTCAAGGATGCTTAGCAAAGACTTCCATGAAGCCTCCCTCGAAGATATTGTATTAAACATTTTAGAGCCTTTCTCAAGGATATTTCTATAAGGTTCTCTTGAAGATGTTTTAATTAGGATAGTTATCAACCTTCTCTCAAGGATGCCCATAACACATCTCATGAGGACTTTTATTTAAAAAAAAAACGTTTGGCCCATGTGCCCCTTTGTTTAAATAAAAAAATGAGCCTACCGAATTCATTAGCAAACCTGGTAAAAAAGAGCCTAAAAACAAATTGATTAAGCCTAAAAACCTTCTTTCACAAATCATGAGGCAGCTGTACTCTATAGAAATAGCTTTAACTTTTTGAACATTGCGAGCAAGATTGGTAAAACTCTAGGACAAAAGGTATCTGATGGAACTATAGGAAAAAAGGTAACTCAAAATGTCATAACCAATTGCCAGATTAGGTTTCTAAGTCATCACAATTGTATCATCTAGGCATGCATTTGTGTCATCATGCATCATTCATAAAGCAATTAACAATAACAATTTTTCAAGCACAAACTCCTAGCATTAAAAGTCTCAAACTCGCAAAGAATCCTAGATATAAATTTTTGCTTCCGAAAAACCTTGAGGGACTCTGGGTAAGAACCTCTTAACCCATGAGCTTACAGATCGCAAAGCTATCCAGGTAAAGTATCTTAATTCAATTTTTCATTTTGTCCATAAAGAGCTAGACACTTGTCAAGTCAGTTTATAAAAAGTTAGAGCCTAGTTACCACAGGCATGTTCATGAGATAGCTGCCATTAACATCAACAATTGGATGACTCTTATAGTTTTCTTTCTTGGTGACAACACCATGCCTGCCAACTCGATATTTCATAAGAGATTAGAAAAGAGGGTCACCAGGTATACCACTCTTAATAATGTTTTATATAAAAAAATCATTCACCTTTTTTTGCCTTATATGCTTGGACCCAAGTGAAGCTAGTTATGTTTTACTAGAAATCTATGAAGCAGCTTGTGGTAACCACTTAAGGGGCAGAGCCCTAGCGTAAAAAGCCCTAAGACAAGGTTTATTCTGGCCGACAATGAGGAACCTAGTTAGAAGATGTAATAGATGCCAGTGCTTTGCTAAGATACCCAGGCAGCCGACCAAGGCATTGAAACAGGTTTTCAACCTATGGCCTTTCTATATTTGGGGAATTGACATACTAAAACCATTTCCATTAGCGACCTCACAACAAAAATTTTTAATTCTGGCTTGTGATTATTTCATTAAACGGGTTGAAGTAAAGATTGTAGCAACTATTACGGCAAGGTTAATAGAAAGATTTATATGGAAATTTATCCTTTACAAATTTTGAATACCGAACATACTCATCGCCGATAATGGAAACTAGTTACAAGCTAACAAGCTGAAGAATTATTGCTAAAAGTTTCACATTATTTTGGTGCATAACTTAGTAGCCCATCCATAATCTAATCGCGAAGTTGAAGCTATGAATAAAAACATACTCCGGCCATTAAAAAAAAGTTAGATGATGTTACAGGCATTAAGGCAGAAGAAACTTTGGGAATACTATACGTGATTAGGACAACTAAATGTCAAGCTACGGGAGCCATGCCATTTAGCCTTGTTTATGGCATAAAAGTTGTAATTTCAAAGGAAATTAGGATTCATAGCATTCGGATAGCCAATGTAGATCACCAATTGGATAAAATAGACCTTAAAGTTAGTTTAGATATTCTTGAAGAGAATAAAAATGAGGGTAGATGATAGCAAACGTGCAGTAAATATCGAGATATTACAACAATAGAGTAAATAATAGGCAGCTCAAGTGGGAGACTTGGTTTTACGATGTTGCAATGCTAGTAGATCGGCTGGCGAAAGAAAGAAGCTATCAGCAAATTGGGAAAGATCGTACCACGTATCTAAGGTTGTGGGTACGAGCATACCGGTTAATAAATGTGACTGGTAAGTTGACTCTAAATACTTGGAATGCTGTCAATTTAAAGAAGTATTATTTATAAAAACCATTTAGCTGAACAATTAGTATTCTTTTTTCCTAATAAATAAAGCCAAGAAGACTGTTTTAGGAAGACAAGCTTTACTAGCCTTAAAAATCAAAATAGAAAAATTAACTTGAACCTAAAAACTCGCCCAAAAAAACCCAAACGTGAACTCAAACTAAACTCAATTTGATCAAAAAGTCAATAGCCCGAACTTAAGAAAACCCGAACTCAAAATGGCCCAAACCTGAAATTGCCCGGACTCAAAAAACTCGAATTGAAGGAACTCGAATCCAAAAGGACCCGAACCCGAAAAAAACCTAAGCCTAAACCCAAGCCCAACCCAAACCCGAACATAAATTTAATATTAAAAATAAATATTTTTTTAGCAATCAAAAACTTTAATTATTAATTTTATTTTAATATTCTTTTAATAATTTAATTAAATATTAAAATTTTACTTTTTGTTTTATATATAATTAAACTTGCTCATGAGTTGGATTGGGCTGTGACTCAAATTTTTTTAAAATCCCAAGCTCAGACCCTTATTTAATGTACTCAGACCCGCCTATTTAAGCTAGAATTATTGTTCAACACATTAAAGAATATTTTTTATTAATACTTATATATTTTATAATTAAGTTTAAATAAAATACATGTTATTTTAATTTAAAATCACTATTCAGAGCTACGCCAGGCTAGTCTAAAACAAAAATATAAGAACTCGAGTAAAGGCCAATTAGGCCGGGTGGGTATCCCAACCCTTGAACAGGCCTATCTATAATAAAATAATAATTTATCAAAAAGTAATCATATCATGAGCTTTAAAAAAATTGTCAATAAAGTATATCATCCATATATCATATTTTTTAATTTAATTAATAAATTCATTAAATATTGAGAGTTTATGTATGTTAATAATAAAATTTTAAATACTTCTTTAAATATTATTATTATTATCATCATCATCATCATTATTGTTTCAATTAATGATAATTAGAATTTGATAATAGTATAATAAAGTAATAAGATAAATTAAAAAATATTGAAGCCATAATAGATAATACTATACTGAGAATGAATTAAATAATAAATATAAAATATTAGTACCATATATAATTTAATTAAATATTAAAAATTTAATTTATATTTTATATATGATTAAACCTGCTCGTGGATTGGGCTAGGCCGCAGTTTAAATCTTTTTAAAATCCTAAGCTCATGCCCTTATTTAACGTGCCCAGACCCACCTATTTAAGACAAAATTACTATTTATCATATTAAAGAATTTTTTATTAATATTAATATATTTTATAATTAAATTTAAGTAAAAATATATGTTATTTTAATTTAAAATCACTATTTTGACTGGGTCGGACTAGTCTAAAATAAAAAATATGAGAACACAAGCCTAGGTCCATTAGGTTGGACAGGTAGCCCGACCTTTGAGCAGGTTTATATATGATAAAATAATAATTAATTAAAAAATAAATCATATCATGAGCTTTGAAAACAATACTAATAAAATATATCATCTATTTATTACATTTTTTTAATTTAATTAGTTAAACTCATTATAAATTGAGATATATGTTAGTAGTAAAATTTTAAATATTTCTTTGAATATTATTATTATTATTATTATTATTATTTCAAGTAATGATAATTAGAGTCTGATAATAGTATAACAAAGTAATAAGATAAATAAAAAAATAAAAACTATAATAGATAATGCAATATTAAAAAAATTTAATATTAAATATTAATACCATATATTATTTAATTAAATATTAAAAACTTAATTTATATTTTTTATATGATTAAACCTACTCATAGGTCCAGTAGGGCCGCGGTCTAAATTTTTTTAAAATCCTAAACCCTGCCTAGAGGTGGCAAAATGAACCTGAATTCAGAAACCTGCATAAAAAAATCTGAACCCAAACCTAAATTGAACTCGATTTGACCAAAAAGTCAATGACCCAAACCCGAAAAAACCCGAACCTGAAATGGCCCAAACCTGAAAGAATTCGAATCTGAGCTCGACCCAAATCCGAATTCAAATTTAATATTAAAAATAAATATAAAAAATTATAATTAAATAATTTTTTATAAATAAAAAAATTTAATTATGAATTTTATTTTAATATTCTTTTAATAATTTAATTAAATATTAAAAACTTAATTTATATTTTTTATTTGATTAAACTTGCTCATAGGTTGGGCTGGGCCGCGACCTAAATTTTTTTAAAATACCAAGCCCAAGCTTTTATTTAACGTGCCCAAACCTGCCTATTTAAGTCAGAATTACTATTTATCACATTAAAAATATTTTTTATTAATATTATATATTTTGTAATTAAATTTAAATAAAATATATTAATTTAATAATACTGGTCCGAGCTGGGTCAGGCTAGTTTAATACAAAAATATGAGAACCTAGGCCAAGGCCCAATTGGGCAGGGTTGGTAGCTCGACCTTTGAGGAGGGCTATATATGATAAAATATTAACTTATCAAAAAGTAAATGATATAATGAGTTTTGAAAATATTGTCAATAAAGTATATAATTCATTTATCACATTTTCTTTAATTTTATTAGTTAAACACATTAAATATTGAGAGTTTATGTATGTTAATAGTAAAATTTTAAATGCTTCTTTGAATATTATTATTATTATTATTATTATTATTATTTCAAGTAATAGTAATTAGAATCTAAAAATAGTATAACAAAATAATAAGATAAATTTAAAAATATAAAACTCATAATAGATAATACTATATAAAAAATGAATTAAATATTAAATACTAATACCATATATAATTTAATTAAATATTAA
>JBBYHM010350249.1:12908-24354 GCA_038381775.1 Adansonia rubrostipa
TTTTTTTTTCTCCCCCATACAATTGCAATGTTAGTGTTGCATATGCATATAAAATTTTACTTGTAAATTATGAGTTTGTACATATTTAGTGGACAATTTTCTAAAATTAAATAATACTTTCAAACATTTTAAAACTATTTTTCTGAACTTTTGTATTTTATTTTTTTATATTTTCAAATAAAAATTATTCAATATCAAAAGTAATTTTTTTCTTTTAAATTGGATATAAAATCAAATGTTGATTTTCAATTTAAAGTTAAAAAATGTATTAAAATTTTTTTATACACCGATAAATTTTTTGTAATTTCAAAATAAATTAAACTATTAATATATACATTACATATTTAACTAATTTTTTTATACTATATCCTAAAAATATGAATTAATCTTATTTTAAATTCTAATAATTTCACTTTCAATAAATATAATAATTTTTTAAAATGGGTTAATTGAAAAGGTACAATAATATAAGATATGGAGGAAAAAACTCCATATAAAATCTAAGTGCTTAATAGTTCGACGAATTCTAATAGGTTGCGTATAGGCAAAATCTTACTAAGATATTTGTTAGCAATTAAATTATTCAAACTAAATTTTATTATTTTATTTTTTTAATTCATTGAAAACCTCTCAAGCAACACGTGTCAAATGCAGATCACACCTCTGCAACTTGTGACTTGCCTAAGTACAGTCACATTTATAGCATTTATTTTTCCCCCTTTTTCTTTTATCCATTTTTTATTTTTTTTTAAGCCTTTTTGTTTTCCAAAAAAAAGAAGTTTGTTTATTTTATTAATTACAATACTTGTCGGCCAGCGCACTTACCTAAAATGTAGCTAACATAACAAGGAGGGCAAATCGGTCATTTAGACCATCTTTTTAGGGCAAATTATACTATTAATTTTGCATTTAGGCGAAATTACAAATGAAAAATTCTATAAATTCATTTATGCAAACCAACTAAGCTTAATTCAATAAATAGCAATATTAGAAAAATTTTTTGTTTGTTGTGTAGGTATGATCGTTAAGTAAAATGATATGACATTATTTGACGTGATTGACATGATAAACGATTATATATTATTTTTTATTACATAATATCCAAGTGAAGACAGATTTTTATTATTGGTTATTCTACTTGAAATAAATGGAGGATTTGGCCCTTATAGCTTCATTGGCACACATTGAGTCTTTTATTTTATTTTATTTCTTTTTGTGGATTAAAAATTCAACTTAACCAAAAATGGTATCCAGATTTTTTTCATTAATCATGCTGACATGATCGTTGACTCAAGCATCTTGACGTGGACTTAGATAACGTGTTAACATTCGTGAAATTTTGATATGCGTAGATGGTAATGTAACATATTTGGCCATATAATCTTATGTTGGCTGATAAGTTCAAGTTTTGAGCATTTGGATCAAACTTAAAACTGGTATAGGATTAGGTCAACATTTATTTAGCAATTTTTTAATTTATTTATGTTAGAATTATTTTATTTACATATCAAATTTTTGAATGATTTTTCTTTGAGATAAAATAAAAAAATTCAGAAGATTATTACTGACTAATTATACTTAATTTTTATAGTTTATAAAAATTTGGAGACTCCAATTCACACAAAAAATAGATTTATACAGATTAAATCCACGACTTTATTTACATACAACTTGACCCTTTCTTTAACTTTAATCGGAAAGAAAAGGTGACCCGTTTATGTTTAAAGTGTATTTGGGAGGAAATCAAACGCACCAGTGGACCTTAAATGCATCGTACTGGTGCGCTTAGACAGCACCCTTTGGTGCAAATTAATTTTTTATTGCTCTGGGTAGGTTCAGTGTTTCCACTTGATATTGTTTGGGTTAAAGCAATACTTTACTCTTTTTTTATTTTTTGTTTCATTTTCATTTTTTAATATATTTTAATTTGTTGATATTTTTTATTTTAAAAACTTTAAATTATTTAAAAGGTATATATATTTATATTTTACATTAGTATCTTTTACTATCATTTCCATTGTCGTTTATTGTCATCGTGTCTTTTACGTTTTTATCACTGATAAAATATTTGATTTTATCGCTATAAATATAATAACTAATTTTTGTTAACTGATTCAAATAGATGTTTCAAATAGTCGCTGGAGACTTGCCCAACCGAAAGCGAATGAAACTCGCAAGTCCAAACTTGTGGTAACGAACAAAGGGCAGTATCGTCATTAAATTAAGTAACCAAGTGGGGCCCTGTTCGGTTACCGGGATAGCCATTTCCCACCTGGAATCCGTTGCCGCGGACTATTGTATGGGCCTAGTTGGGAACGCTCTACGCCACAGCCAAACGCTATCCATGATGACACACGAAATCCGCACACCCGGAAAATGCGTTCCTTCAATTGGTGATTTAATTGATACTTGAAAAAGTGGTCCACATTAGTGACTAAAAAACAAAGAATTCAATGACTAAGATGGCACGGCCTTTCCTTTTTTTTTTTAATGTATTAAATATAAATTTTTTAAATTTTAATTAAAAAATATATAGTTTTTGAGAATTTCAAATGAAAAATAAATTTATTAATAAGTATTTCGTTTTTTAAATTAATTAAAAATGTTATTGTAAATAATATTATCCATTTAGTATTTTCTTCTCATCAAATTAAAAAAAAAAAAAAAGAAAGTGGAAATGGGGTGTTGGTCCAAATTAACTAGTCTCCACTCAAAGCCAATTTGAGAAATGATTAATCCAAGTGGGCTTTGGTTTTACCACTTGAGAATGAAGTTGGTGTGAACAGGGAAATCTTGGTAGATTCATGTGATCTTAGATGATTTGGAAAAAAAAAAAAAAATCTTTCTACGCTTTTAATAGATTTGACTAAATATACTTTCTCTTTACATTTCAATTAGGTGATTTTTAAGGTCAGTTTGAATTTTTTTTTTACTATTTTTAAAATAGTTGAAAATGTATTCTTTCAATTTAATTTGATACCTTCGAAATTTTACACATTAAAATTTTTAATAAAAAACAAATAGGAATTAATGAGGAAAGAAGACAACTATCCTTATTTCAACTAACTACTATGGTACTAAAGTCTGGTTTAGCTATTTAGTTTTAAAATCAAAATTTATATTTTATCGTGAGTATAATATTTAATAAATAAAAAATTTGAGTTTTATTATTTTAAATAGTTTAAAAATTTTTCTACTTCAAATATATTTTTTTATATTTCAAAAACACCTAAAAAGTCTTAAATTATATTTTTACCATATTTTTTAATCATATTTTTTTCCGCTCAAGTTTTTTTTTAACTCAGTAATTCTAAACTAACCTAATTAAGTATTTATTTTCTTATATTATTTGAATTATTTTTTTCCCAATTAGTTTTCCATGTGTGTTAAATGTCATTAACATGCACATTTTATGCCTCATAATCTTGCATATTTTAATTTTAGATGAGTAAAAATCAAGATGTGGAAAATACAAGTAGTTGTCAAATTTAAGCCTATTAAATGCATAAAAAAAAATTGTCTAGTATTTAGCTTATTTTCTTTAGGATTGGAGCTGCTTGGATTGACCTTCAGTATATTAAAAGTAATGGATTTATCAGTTGACAGTCACATAATTTTTCGTCACCTTGACCGTATTTTTAATTTTAATAATTAAAAAAACAGAAAAACATAATATTTCATACACGCAATATTTAAACGTGAAATTTTAATAATATTTTATGTTTAAATTTAATTTAATATAATTATTATTTAATTAATAATATATTTTTATTTAAATTTAATAATTAAAATGTATTAACGTGATATTATTTTTAATATGTTTTAAATATTAAAATAAAATTTTTAGACCCGACGAACCGAGTGATGACGATGAACAAGTTGACAGGCACTATATTTGGATGCTCATTGAATAATCATGAGCTTTCAATCAGCACAACACGATTAATATTTATTTAAATATTTCTAAATCAATACACCTTTCTGAAATTAGATCACTTTGTGGTCTATTTCCACAAATCACGTGTTTATCAATTATAATTTCTTATTCATATTTGCGATGCTTTTAATAGAAAAAAAAAATTAAAATCACAGATCATAGATATTGAAGGCCTTCAAAGCAAATAAAATATGATGATTTATTTCTTTGCCCAGCACCAAAATAGTATTCTTAGATTTTTCTTTTCTCTCTCCTTAATCGAATTATTAATTTATTGAACATTTATTTATCAGAGTTTTACTGCAAAGTAGATAGTTTTTTTTAAAAAAATATCATGCTTATATTAATACAAAAATTTTATTTTTATTTCATATATTTTTTAATTTACAAAATAATTAAAAAATTAAATTTATTTAATTATGATTTGCATTACATCTCTCTAAATTAAATTTATATAAAAAATAATTAAAAGTTAATTATCATCATTAATAAAATTTAAATATATTTTTAATAAAATGATATCATCTTATTTCTTAAAAATATATAAATTAATCCGTCAAATATAAATCCTAATATAAAAAAATATATAATGGCTCGCCAAAAACGTAGGATTGCTTCTCCCAATTTGTTTATTTAAATTTAAAAGGACGTGACTCTTGAAACTTGAAATAATAAAATCTAAAAAATGACGTTTGATTTTTTTTAAATGATAAGGTTCAGATGAATTTTTAGAATAATAATTTTTTTCTTTTGAAAATGAATTTTAAATTAAAATAATGGGTTGAATATAATAAAAAAATCATTGTCATTTTTTTTATTTTTTTTAAATGACATAAAAATAATTGAAAGGTAAGGGAAAGTGTTGCAATTGTTTTGTTTGCGTTTGTAAGCTTGGATTTATTTTGTTTTTGTTTTCTTTTGCTTGCATGAATGGTGATCCCTTTCCCCTGGCTAATAATCCGTGATTATTGCGGGCGTTCATTCGGTCAAGGAAACTTCACCTGATTTGGACTCACTCTATCCCAACCGATGTTTAAAAATTTGGGCAGAAATGAAATCAATAAGATCTCGATTATTTATTTATTCGATATCACTAATTGAATCAATTATTTATATTAAAAATAATTTAAATAAATTAATATAATATAATAAATTTTAAATTTTTAATTGAATTGATCTAATTAATTTGATTCTTTTACCACTGTTTGACAGATCGAACGAGTTGTGGCAGGTCACGTCACAAGGCAAAGCCACCTCTTTTTCAACCGTTCGCGGAGTCACAATTTCAATATGAAAAGGTTATAAGGGGTTTTTTGATAATGATTTGATAATTCAAATAAAAACATAAAAATAAAGTTTTTATTGTTTAAAATTTAAAATTAAATTATTAAATAAAATAAATTCATTATTTATATATATATATGTAAATTTTTATTATTTTAAATATATATTTTTTTACATTCAATATCTTAACACTTCAAACACTTCGTTGATTGGTTAAACCAGTCTCCCTGTGACAAACTCGGTTTAAACTTCAAACAATGGTGATAAGTACAACAAAATCCACACCCATACTGTCATGGTCTTTAGATTGCATTTTTCATCATTTTATTTTAAATACATGCTTTCAATCTATTTTTTTAAAGTACAATGCTAAACTAACCTTTTAGTTCATTAGATTTTTGAGGCAGAATCAGTTGGCAGGCCACGTAATGTTAAAAATTCTGTCGAACCTGAAAGCCGAAAAAGCTGATACCGAAACTGTTGTCGTTAAAAATATCCTGGGAAG
This sequence comes from Adansonia rubrostipa, assembly GCA_038381775.1. Classification (NCBI taxonomy): domain Eukaryota; kingdom Viridiplantae; phylum Streptophyta; class Magnoliopsida; order Malvales; family Malvaceae; genus Adansonia; species Adansonia rubrostipa. Next base: position 18,635 of record JBBYHM010350249.1, read on the forward strand.
GGACGGGCTGACGGGATTTTATGAACTGCTCCTTTAGTTCATTAGATTTTTTTGCGGAAGAGTGGCAGCTGAGGATTTTTGTTTAAAGGGGTACGAAATGAATCAGTCCGCAGGCCAAGTGACGTTGCTGAAAGCCGAAATGCTGATGTATGCCAAAACTGTTGTCGTTAAAAATATCCCGGGAATAGATGGGCTGGCTACCTGGATTTTATGAATTGCTCTCCACTTTTCCTTTTTCTTTTCTTCTAACCATTTCTTTTGGCCTTTTTACTTTGGCTGAAGAAACAGAGAAGACGGAAGACACAAGGAAAGGGCTATTCTCATGGATGGTCCATCTTTTATGCTTTCAACTTTTGTAAGAAATGATTAAAAATCTTTGCCCACTTTTTCTTCTAAACCAAAATGGAAAACTTGTTGCCCAAATGATTATCTTTAAGATTTTTAAAGATTCTTGGCTATTAATTTTGATTATACGAGCAGAATTATCTTCTCTTGTGAATGAAAATTACAGAAAGAAAAATTATTAGAGAGTCACAGATTTGGCTGAATTGAATAAGTTTTTGCACTTGTCAAGTCAATGTTGGTTAAGCTGTGCGAAGATAAAAAAGTGTTAGATGATATCGGAATTATGTCAGGTCAACATTTATTCTATCTAATTATAGATACGATCGTGAATTATGCTAAAAACTTATTATTTTAACGGGTAGACTGGATGGCCTCTGAATATGGAGTTGCTGGCTAGCTTTGAGCTCATCAAATATCTTAAATGCGAGAATCCAACTGTACTAGTTAATTATGGGCCCAACACAATTAAATGGGACGAATCGAAACTTGAAAAATTTTCTTCACAATTCAACTCGAGAGAATACTGCTTGCAAATTTGACAAGACATTCGGTACATGGATTAATCTATTTGAAATTAAATATTAGTATTTTTAATGTAATAATTATCGATCTACGCCTTCTATAAGATATTTCAATTTGATAAATGATTTTTCAAAGTTGAAATCCATGCTTACTAATTAGGGTGTCAATGAAACAGATATGAACGGCTAAAACATAACCCTAAAAATATATAAATTCCACTTTCTTTTATGTCAATTTTTTTGGGGGTTCCTAAACAAATTTGCATCTTTATGGGCATGAAAGAGTAGCGGAATATCAAAAAGGCAACCTTTGCACAATGAGAACGAGTAGGGGAGGGCTCCTATAGATTTTGTACTTATTTGTTGGAGATAGTTATAGAATTACAGATGGAATCACAAAGTTCGAATATGAATAAACAAAATCACCCAATCTTCTTGTTTTGAGGTTCTTTTGTTTGATTCTTCTTCCAAAATCTATTCCTTTTTTTCCCCTTATTTTTTAAAACATATTTATCAAACGAAACACTCTTTGTTGGTTAAATTTTCATGTAGTTGAATTGGTTCATAGCATATACTAAACTGTTGGAGGGATTTGTGCTAAAATGGTTTCGCAATTTGAAGACGAAAGACAAAAATAATGGTAATGCATGTACAAATACTGCAACATTTTAAATGATAAACTTTATATATATATATATATATATATATATATATTGGACTTTTGATCATTTTTTTTAATTTGAAGAAAGATTTAATTTTAATTTGTTTGAATAAAAAATGTTTGCCCGTATTATTAAATCAAATGCTAAAATAAGATCATTTTTTTCTTTGAATTGAGTTATGGTAACATATTCCTTTTTTATAAAGAGATTGTAATTTTGAAATAAAAAAAAGGATTGGACATGTTAAAATTTGAATTTAAATTTTATTAAGTATTATTTTTTAAAAATAATTATACGAATTAATTAATTAAATATGATTTGAAAGTGATAGCAACATTATCAATAAAAGAAGCTGTCATAATCCAATGGTATGATATTATTATTAAATAAAACAAATAAATTAGGAATAATGTGATAAGCTAATAATAATAAGCATTGAATGTTTGCAGTCAAAAATGAAAAAAAAAAAAAAAATCAACCACTAAATTACAAATATAGGAGAAAATTGGGTAAAGCTTTAGATTGGACAAAAACAAAACGGGTGGTGGTAGATATGGACCGCCCAGCACAGGCAGGAACCTTAATGAAAGATGGATGGTTTCAAGAAAGTACAGTGCGGGGGCTCTCTTTTGGCTTTGGTGGGACTCGCAAGTCCAGACTCCAGAGAGATGAAATAGCTGGCTTGAGGGGTTTATCTGTGTCGCAGTCCTTAGATTTGGTGGGACTCGCCCATTTAAATATGCCAGTGGATAGTGATGTTGACACGAAACTACAGCTTAAAATCCGTTTTAATAAATCGGTAAGAGAAATGGAAACCCTTCGGTTGTTGTTTTCTCATTCTTTCAATTCATTTTTGTGATTCAAATTGGTCATGCTATGTTTCCATCAAAGCCAATACCTTGTACAATTTTAGTTCCAATATTGCTTTGAACTTAAAACTATGGTTATTAGAAAATGACCCATCTCTTAATTTTTTTTTTTTTAAAGAAGGAAAAGTGAGGATGAAGTTAACCAATCAGGTGAGATGGATGCAATCGTTTGACATATATATATATATATATTTATATAGACAATTTTAACTATAAGTCTATTAGATATTATCCTTTAAGTATAATCGAATAAACTTAATTATGTTTCACTTATTTTATAACATACGGTATACAAGAAAATCATATAGAACGTGAAATAAGTGCGCCAGTTTTCCTATAAGCAATTTTGGTGTGGTGTGTAGCTCTACTGTTTGAAACAGAAAACAAAAACATTGTTTACAACAGCAATTTATGCATGATTGTCTCTTTGCCTTCTAATTCCACATGCAGGTGACGTCGCACCAAGCCTTCCTGTTCCTGATTCCTGCGGTTAGAGTTCGATGGCAAAGCCTGGGCCAGATGTTTGAGCTTAGCTTAACGTAGGTTCAGTTGGGTATTATGAACAAAGCTTGGGCAAGGCATTATTAGCTAGGCCTGGCCTTTTAACTCTAGGCTGCTTTCCTTCGTCTTACCTTTGCCTTACCAGCTTCAATTCATTACAGGTTTAGCAATGATGAAGGATAATATACAACACTGAGAAGATTGAGAATTTAAAGCGAAATTTCAAGATTCTATTTCTAGCAATGTTCTTTAACATCTCAAAAAGGATGTTTCGTCAAAATTCTTAAATTTTGGACACAATACCAAGGTTTTGCTTCGGCTAATTCCCTTTTCTTCTTAGAAAACGATGCATCACCTAAAGGTAAAATGCCTAATATAGAGACAGAATCTCAAAACTAACAGTCTCAGTGCATTCTCATCTTTGTTCAAGTTGTAAAAAGAGAAATGGTAAACAAAAAAAAAAAAAAAAAAAGAGCAAATTCAGATTAAAAGTTTTGTTTGCTGGTTTCAGTATGAGCCAAAACAATTTTCCGAGTTGGACAGCTACCTACTTTGTCCGATCAAAAGGGAGTTTGTTTAACCTGACGACGAATCTTTGGAGATGGACGTTCCTACTCTAACTTCTTTTAAATTTTGGTCACGGATGTACTTTCGGTTATGCATTTGTCGTAATTAAATTATAGCAACAAATCAAAGCCCAAGGCAACGTAAGACATAGGGCATACTCAAACCCAATCAAATATCTCCTCATCAAACTCAAAATCACCTTCTGTCGCACACCTCCCCTCCATTGTAGGTCACCTCTCAGCCACAAATGGAGACAACGATGACGACGACGACGCCACTGCTAAACGTTGCACCACCTACGACGTTAACGTTGATGGAGAATGGAGACTATGCACCGGCGAGGACCTTCAAAGAAGCGAAGTGGGTGTTTTGGATAGAGACGGTGAAGATGTGGAAGATTGCAGGTCTCATTGCTTTCCAAATAATCTGCCAATATGGTAGCAACTCCTTTACCAATATATTCGTGGGGCACATCGGTAACGTTGAACTCTCAGCCGTTACCATTTCTCTCACCGTCTTCGGAACTTTCTCCTTCGGCTTCATGGTTTGCTCTCCCTCACTCTCTATCTCCACGTGTATTACTACGACTTTAAGCATTCTACTCCTATTTAGCAAAAAATTACAATTAAATGATTAATGATTTTTTATAAAATATTACATTAAATGTATTTTTAAAAGTGTTTATATACATTCTCTAAGTGCAAGAATTTATTCGTTATTAATGAATTACATAATACTATTAAAATTATATGTATTCATTTTAATTTTTTTTTCAAATGTTATGTTTGCTTATTAATAAAACTACATTCATAATATAATTTATTAATAATTTATAAATTTAAATAATAATAATGCTTCAAATACAACTTTAATCGAATCTATTTTTTCATATATATATATATAGATAGATAGATAGTTTCTACTTTTAAACATTTTCGAGAGTGGAAGCGTGATAGAGAGGGGAATATTGAAGCACAAAATTATTTATTTTTGAGTTTTTAATGGATCTTCTAACTGTTCCATGGGCACACCAACTACAACATGCCATCGAATTTTGTACATTTTCTAACTTCATCATCCTCAACAAGCAAATATTGTCATTTGTCAATTTTTTATTTTGCTTGCAATCATTTTTCAATTATTATAAGATTATGAGGCTTTAGCTTTTAATATTTCTTTTGAATAAAATCCTCATCTTTAATTCACTTTGTTCATATATTCATCTTTAAGATATGACATTTATCAGATATGAAATTTAATTTAAGTATCTATAATCTCTTCAATTATTTTGGACTACAACCATTTTTAATTATAAAAAAAGCATGATAATTTACGTTGCAAACAACACATATTTATGAAGTTCTTGAATAGGGATCCTAAATTTAGTTATAGTGCAAATTATTATAAACATGTAGCTTGGCATGGGAAGTGCACTTGAGACACTTTGTGGTCAAGCTTTTGGTGCTGGACAAGTACACTTGCTTGGCGTTTATATGCAAAGGTCCTGGATTATCTTGCTCGCCACCTGTTTCATCCTCTTGCCATTCTACATTTTCGCAACCCCAATCCTTAAATTTCTCCGGCAAGAAGATGAGATCGCTGTCCTTGCCGGGAAGTTCACTAAATTTACCATCCCACAAGTTTTTTCACTTGCCATTACCTTCCCTACTGTAAAGTTCCTTCAGGCTCAAAGCAAGGTTAACGTGCTGGCTTGGATTGGATTTCTGGCCCTGATTCTCCATATTGGAATTCTTTGGGTCTTCATCAATGTGTTGGGTTGGGGAACAACTGGTGCAGCCATGGCATTTGACATCACCAGCTGGGAGATCAGTTTAGCTAAAGTCGCCTATGTTATTTTCTGGTGCAACGAGGGGTGGCATGGCTTTTCATGGTTGGCGTTTAAGGAGATATGGGCCTTTCTTCAACTCTCCATTGCCTCAGCTGTGATGCTTTGCCTTGAGATTTGGTACATGATGAGCATCATTCTTCTTGTTGGTCACCTTAATAATGCAGTGCTTGCAGTCGATTCCCTTTCTATATGGTACTTCGAGTTCACGAAAGCTTTGCCTCAAATTATTTATGGATCTTATCTTATTATTGTAGTTCAAAGTTATATGATCCAATTTTTAACATTATCTAAGCTTCTAACTTGTTCCTTTCATTTGATTTTTGCATGAGAGTATGAATTTAAATGGCTGGGAAGCTATGCTGTTCATTGGAATAAACGCTGCTATGAGGTAAATATTCTCATACAT